>JAOTQE010073201.1:0-16686 GCA_025631205.1 Nesometra sesokonis
CCTTGGTAAGAATTTTGCAATTCTTGGTAAGTAAAAAAGTATTGAAATACGGACAAGTAAGAAATTACTTGTTTTAAGAAATTTAGTACTTAAAACAAGTTTTTTTTTTCTTATAATAAGAATCAGAATTTTGCTGTGTACTATACAACTAGTGGGGTGGGTGTACATAACATTAAGGCAAATATATGTTTGTTGTTTTGACAATGAAGTTTGGAAAAGAAAATTAGCTAAAATATTTAAAATAATTGTAATGTTCATCCCAACCAAAAAAGTAAATGACGAGAGCATAATTTGATGTAAATCGAACTCATGATCTTGGCTTTTGTAGAACGGTCATGTTAAACGATGTCTTGACCAAACGCGAGCTACTCATGCGCTTGATGAAGCTAGCCGTATTTTACATTACTTGATGAAACGTGTTTTTTTTGTTTTGCGGGTCTAGGCGACACCCTAAGGCAGGGGCGGACACCCTAAAGCAGGGGCGGATCCAGCGGAGCTAGAAAGAACTTAAAAAAGGGCAATGAACATTTGTTGGGAATGATCTCTAATATATGTGTACGTAATTTCATGCGTGTCCGTCCAAACTTTCGACACTGGACGCTTTTAAAATTTTGGTATCAATAACAACAGCAACAAGAGCGATCGCTAACCAGATCCGCGCTTCCAATGCGATTTCGAGGAGTAAAAGCATTCTTCATTTATTAATCTAGCACTAGTAGGCCATATTGCATGAATTTAATGTTTTAAAGACTAGCAAATTTAAATACAATAATTGGAATGTTCATTCGAACAAAACTAACGTGAATCGAGCTCACGGTTGTGCTAACGATTATTTCTTAACTGACCGAGCTATTCATGCGACTGTTGAAACTACCTGTATTTTACACTACTTGATGAAACCAGTTTTTATTCTTATGGGTAGGGGACACCCTGGTGTAACTTAAAACAAGGGCGCTGAAAGTTTGCCAGAAATGTTGCCTAATTTCTGTGTACGAAATTCCATGCACATCCGTTCAAAACTGGCGACATTTGACGCTTTAGACAAATAATATGGTCGCAACCAGGGAACAGTTAAATTAACTGTTCCCTGATCGCAACAACAACAACAACAACAACAACACAAGAAATGAGTGAGCCTTTAAAGTCTGTTTTCCTGTCGATCGTTAATCCCCAAACGGCGATGATGATCGTTGATTTTGAAAAATAACGATTTTCACAACGATTGGCAGAAAAGGGGTCACTCTCGACGTTAATCCCGACGTCTACAAAAATTAACTAGTTGAATCGTCAATGACAAATTGGATCGTTAAATCTGGGTGCGCGCGAGGCAACATTTCTCGCGGAAAGAATTTACATGTTTTGGGGCTAGAAATAAATCACACATTTTGTTTATTTATTAAATTTTCGGGAGTTGTAACTTGCTTCAGGACATAAAATATACAATTATCTTACTTATATATATATAAAAATCGCAGTTTAAAATAATTTAAATTTGTTTTATTGCGATTTTAATTCGTCGCGAAGATATACGGATTCGTTGCGTACAACGTAGTAAATTACGGAAATACAGTGGGTCCAGCGTGATTCAAATTTTATTCTTAATTCTTGCCGTTTCAAACCGGCGATTTTGGAACAACCAGGAAACAGTTAAGGAATAATGATCGACAGGAAAACATGCTTAGAGTCCGAACAACAAGAAGTGAGTGAGCCTCTAAGGTCTGCTTCGCGCGTCTAACAAGAACATAAGTGAGGTTCTATAATATCCGCTTCGCGCGGACCTAATGAGACCAAATTGAAAGTTGCAAATTAGGAAAACCAAAACGTAATATGTAACACCCTCTTCGTTGAAAACTCTATTCAACACCGTCTGTCTTCTTTATAAATAGTTGTTCAAATTTGTTATTATATTACCTTTACCTTTTCAAATAAATAAATGAATTATGTCAATTCGCACTGTGCTACGTTAAGTATATCAAAAATACAAATTATTTAAAAGATTGTTAATAAAAATTATCAGAAACGCAAATTTACTTAATAGGCCTAATTAAGTAAATTTGTCATGTTCCTGGTAATTTTTCTTAAAATTTTTTTTTAATAATTTGTATTTTTTTTAAATATTTATATACTTAGCACAGTGCAAATTATAATTTATTTATTGAATTAAATAAATAATTAATTAATCTATTAAATTAATAATAATTTAATAAATTATTTATGAAATATTTTGATAAAAATGTAAACCAAATGCAAAATCGTTACTATATTAAAACTTTCTAAAACCGTGTATTGTTTGAGTTTAGCCTTACTTTCAATTAATTTAAGAAACCCAATATATACCTTAATTCGCCCGACTAGTGTCAGATATCCGTCCCGGTTGAGTTTTCCAACATCGCTGAAACAGTGACAAATTAATTTTATAAAATTGATGTTATTTTATTTGATTAAGATGGGGTAAGATAAACAACTCGACAACTCACCATTGTTTAATCTATATAAATAAATGAATACTCATAACCAATCTAAGGGTGGTAATTTCGTGTCACTGTAGGCATGGACAGATCCATGTTTGTGTAACGGCCAGGGTCGGATCCAACATAGCTGGATAGGCGGGATCCGGTGTTTTGCGTTTATCAGATTAACACTAAAATCAGATTGTTTGAGACGGGATCAGGCAGATCTTGGATTGTTTACGAATTTAAAGTAAATTTGACATTTTTGAGACAGACAAAAAGCAAGACAGACACACATATCGACAGAGATAATATCTACATGTTCGCAATTGTTCCCATGGGAGCGCAGCGAATGTAAAAACGATCGAATATATTATGATTACCCCATTTTAATCCATCCCTCTTCTGTTATTGTTTCTTTTGTTTTTGCATCATCTTTGTAGTAACGTTTGAATGCAAAAGGACTACGAATCCAAACCTCTCCTTTTTCTCCAACATTTACAGGAAGTCCATCTTTGTCGACGATTTGAATCTACATAAAACAAACAGTTAACGGTTTTAGTTTGTCCTTAGTGCTTAGTTATGGCACAATGAATGCCATAAATGACCAACCATAATCGCATCATAAATTGATTGTACAGAATATGTTCTTAAGGTGTAGAAATAAAACAATCGTAACAAATAAGTTCGATAGATCCGACTGTCATAACAATTATTTTTATTTCCTTCGCAAAACTACAAACTTTATTGGTTTAAAAAAAAAACTTAATAGTCCTGGCTCTTTAAAATGCTATGCCTATTCATCGATAGTCGACTGATGCGCCATCAATACCAACGTTAATTAATCATTCACATTATATTTTGTATAAAATTATGTAAGAAATAAATGAAACAATTGTAAAGATAACAAGTTTTTGTATACTCGATGTCTTCGATAATGTCGAATACTTCAAGGCCGGGTCAAACCTAAGGAAGTTGCCCAGTCAACTGCGTAGCGAGGCACTTTTCTTACAGTGTGCGCATTTTTTCTAGTAAGCAAAGTAGCTCGCGAGACAGTGAGCAAAATATCTATCGTGTTTGATAATTTTAGTTATTCGAGGAACTTAGCTGGCAGTGTGTGTCAAGGTTTACCAAAATGCTTAGTATTCTGCTGTTCCCTGTCACGCAAAAATAGGCCATTTCATGGTTACAACTGCGCATGTGCGTTACCAAGGTCAAGTAATAAAACGACGCGCGACTTATTGAATTGAAAGGAATATAATTGCCGTGCGTCGTTTTATCACTTAACCTTAATCTGCACATGCGCAGTTGAAAACGTGAAGTGGCTTATTGGTGACACGCCCATGCATATCAACTGAAATGACCTGAAGCGCGCTTATTCCACTACCTTCGCCAATCAGTTTGTTTAAAGCTCTCGCGCGTGCAAACAAAATTTTCTATGTTGGTAAGTATTTTGCTCACAGTGTGCAGAAAAACGGTAAGGCTGAGCAAAGTGCTTCGCGAGGCCGTAAATGACCAACCATAATCGCCTCAGGATACTACGCTCGGCGACTTTCGTCTCAGGTGTAGTCGTAGAAATGTGAAATTTGCATAGCAGGCGATGTTAATGCTATAAAAGTAAGCTTGATGCAGAATCGTTTCATACGGTCGCTGATCTTGCTTGTATAAGTAGCTTTTGATCAGTAGCTGCACTTCAATCGCCTTGTATATAATAGGCGTTTGGAATATAGGGCTATTAGCCCAGTTTTTCTGGCTAGTGCAAAAGCATTTGGTGAGTGACACTGACCGACTAACGTGCTGCTACTAGCTTAGGCTTAATCACATTAATTGTAGTTGTATTTCACACTTCAAATAATAATATTAGTCTAATGATTGAACGCATGTACAAATGTATTAACGATTAACTTTCTTTTATCTATACTGTGCGCAATTTTCCGCGTCTTATTATGTCGGATCGACTTGTTTTTAGATATTCTTGAACCTCACCAGATGAAAAAGACCCCTGAACCATATTAACGCTGTGGCAAGGGGCTTCGAACAACAAAATACGGACACATTGCCTACATTTCAACACACGTATGTGTTATAATGTGTCTGTGTGTGTTCGTGAGAAAGAGAGTGGGATGGAGAGAGAGAGAGAGAGAGAGAGAGAGAGATAGAGAGGGGGATAGAGCTGGGACGGTATGTGTGGGTGTGGTGTGTGTGTATACAATGTACTTTGAATTTCTCTATGGTATGTTTTGTCTGATGTATCTCTTTTGAATTTTACTTTTCAGGGTCTTACCAAAGCAGAAATAAGAATTCTCTGTAAGGTCCTTGGCATATTTGTAAACTTTGCTTAATAAATGTGAAATTGAATTGAATTGAATTTGATAACCGATAAGAGTTTCTAACAATCTGAAGTATTTCCTGGAGTGGTACACATGACTGAGTATTTCTAAATTGTCTTACCTCGATATACGGCAACGGTCGACCAGATGTTCCCCAAACCTCTGGACCATCATCCACCGTCAATGACGTTATGCTTAAGGTTTCCGTGGATGCATAAGAATTCTTGTAAAAGTATAAATTTTACATTAACCATAAAGTAATAGCTTAAATATGGAATATTAATGTACCTTATAAGCCTTACACTATAAAATCCTTATTTTGCACAAATTACACTGTTGAATCCGTTAATAGCATAAGCAACACTTTTTTTTATCTATGCCTTATCTAACTATCTTCTCTTATTCATAAAAAAAACAAAAGAGTCATCCTCAAATAAAAATACATTTTATGTGTTGATGGTAAGTTAAGTTGTAATTTTTTTTGGAAAAAAATAAGTCCAGTTTGGACTTCTTCTGTTTCCTAGTTGCTTTCTCCCACTCAAGTAGGTCACTTAACGGTAGACCTTCTTTTTTAAAATCAAAGAATAAATTGTCAAACATTACGGTGTGAAATCCAAAACGCTAAACAACGAATAAAGATAACGACAACTTATAATTTACAAGGCACTTTTCGGTTAATTCATCTTCTTAACAGACATAGAAATATACATACCAATACTCGAATTCCAAGTTTTTCATTGAAGTTGGCGATGGCAGATCTTGGAATGGGTGAACCTCCTGTAATACCTTTAAAATATAAATAATACATACAAGTCAATGATGACTTAGTCCAATATAATTTCCATAATACATAAAGGAATATTTAATTCCAATGTGTGTTCAAATCTAGCCTGTCTCACAGGCCTTATGGTTTGGTTTAGTCACTTTTATTGCTTGATTGCTTTTTAGGCGCTACTGACGTCTCATACTCACTTATTTTAGTTTAGCCATACGATTTATTAATAGCGTAGACTAATTGTATAGTTAAAAAATCAAGTCTAGTGCAATAGTTGCACCGACTGTAGCATCCTTGATCAATTTTACATTTAATTCTATGAAATAATAGTGACACTGAAACAGGCCTAGGATCACTCATCAGACCAAGTCTTACAATTAAGTCAATATTAATTCTAGGTATATGAATTATAGTATTTTCCAAACACGCTTTGTCTAGCAATCGGGGCGGTTGTTTTGACTGCAAGTCATTACCAGATTTCAATGATGATAAATCGTAGTTATCACAAATAGGGTCATTCGCAATGGTCAGCAAGAAAAATGTACACCTATAAAAAATAAAATAAAAGCAGTCAAACACCATCCCATTATCCATAGCTAATATAAACTCGAACACTTTAATAATTAGTAGACAGTGATCGGAATTTTATGTTTTGTAAATAAAGCATTTATTGAACCATATTGTACGTAAATGAAAAAAAAAGGTTTCAATGATTCTGTAGAATGGAGTGAACTTTTGAAACGAAAAGTTGAAAAGGAAAAACAAAAAATATGCAAATTCAATTATAAGTTGCTAAATAGAATTATTCCCACAAACGAACGATGTTATAAGTGGTATATTAAAAATACTAGCAAATGTAACAAAATGTAATGCAGATGATAAAAAAACAATATGTTTTTTAGTGTAAAAATAAAATATTATTGTAAAACATTGAAAAGTTATTTTATTTTGACCTCATGTCGAAAATCAGGAAACAGTTGAAATTGAAAAAAAAAACAACTGAAATAAAGGGGGTGAAACCTCACAAAAAAAAACTCCAAAAAATAACATTTACACCAGATTGGAAACATTTGAATTCAAGTTCACATTCATATACACGTTTACGTTCCTGTTCCACGTTACATTTACATTTAACTCTTTGTAGATACACTTACGTTCCCGTTCACCTTATGTCTACATTTATCTTAGTTTACAAAGCATCCATAATATACGTTCCCGTTCACGGTATATTCACGTTCAACTTTGTTTATATCCACATTTACGTTCCGGTTTACATCTTCAGTTTATAACAATAACGTTATATCGCCATTATATTAACGTGGCTATTTACATTGACATTCACGTGATATTTACAGTAGGTACAACTTAATGTAAGTCCTGTTTCTGCAGGTCAAATCAAACATAAGATAAAACTACATGGGTAAAAGTTAAAACAATAATGCAGCACTTAGGTTACATTTATCAGATAATTGTCGGATAAATTAGTCTAATTACCGGTGAAACATCGTATGCTACAACCGCCATGTTTCTCAATAATCGGCGACATTATTTTTACCTTTCTGATTCAACAGCCTGAATAAACTTCTCAAAATTGTAAGTTGGTGATGGAAACACAGATATTGTTCCAAACAGAAGAGGAGCCATCTGACTCATTTGTGATGCTACAACATAAGCCATGTTCCCAACACAGGCAAGTCTATTAACCTAAGATTAAAACAATTATTAATTATAATAAAAAATAATTTTCAAATATTATTTTATTTAATAGGGTTGATTGCCGCAAACATGAATGCAAATGTGATTGAAAGAGTAGAAGTAGTTAAATACGTTTGACACTAAATCGCTGAAAGTTTGAGCTATACCAACCTGACGAAATAAATTTATATGAACAATATTCATGATCAATGTATTTTAACAATTAATATATTCAAGGTGTAAGATTATTGTAAGATAATTAAAAATGCATTACTTATGGGTCTTTGTGGAACTATGAGACATGAGACTCAGAACGGTAAGTTACAAGGTAGAACCGTACTTGGGTTTTGGAATCAGTTTGACCTGAGCTCAACAACCTTTCCCTGTTTCTCTGTGAGCACGTGAGCAAGGCATTTGAATTACAGCCATAATTATCTCACCCTACATTCTGATACAAATTTGCGCCGTTTCCCGTGTCTAATTGTTGGTTTAAATTGTCTATTTTATTTTATACCTGCCAAGTCTCACGCATAATGCAAGTCTCTCGCATTGGGACCTATTTTTGACGTTTCACGCAGAGAAAAGTTTTCTCACAAATTAGCAGAAACCTCATGCTTAGACAGTCATGGCCCCTAAGGCAGTGATAATTTGGAAGAAGTCTGCCCAAAAATGGGCAGATGATTTTTTTTCTTTGCTTGTTAGATCGAAATCGGCGAAAATGTTGCCCATCACCGGCGGCGGGGATTGTCTCACGCATTGACGCCAAAAAGTTGACAGGTATACTATTTGTTCTTAATTTCTTTACATTTAAAATCTTGCATCAATGTGCTATTAAATATCTTAGAATGCCATAAGTTTTTGTACTTACTTGACTTTCTTGGAATTGATCTGGAACAAAGATAGTACCATTAAGTGTCAGAAAATGACTGTATGCTGCCAATTTTGGCATTCCAGTTGTACCCTCAATTACAAAAATATGTAAAGTATATTAGATAATAAAAGTATAAGTAAAAGTATTAAAATAGTAAAAGTATACATTAAAAATTATAATAGTATAAAACTATATTCATCAACTACTAAATGTCTATATAAGCCATATTATGATAGCCCATGATCATTTTAATTGTCTTCAGTAATAATTTATTAAAAAAAATATTATTATTCAGTTCTTCAGTAAACATGTGTTTAACTAAATAACTATTCAGAAAAATAATAATTCAAATAACATTCCAACTACTGTACAAGATGGTACATGAAGACAAAACACATATCGAACTCCTTCAAAGGAAATAAGGGGGCAAGCCATGGAAAAACCACCGAGTTGTCGCACAAGAAGTTATTGACAAATAAGCAAATAAACAATAGGAGTTATAAACAAATGTAAGGAAAACTTTGTATATTTTGTTCCATTTGGTTATCCATATCTGATTTCGATAATTTAACCCATTTAACTCATTTTGAAGCTTACAACAATGTAATATGGTTTCAGTATTAACTCCATTTTTAATTTTGCAACAACTTGTTGGTTTTCCCAAACATGGCCAATTAAAACACGAGAATAAGCAACATTATATATCAAACATTTAAACTGTAGTGTTTGGTTGAAAGGGCGCCACGTGATTAAAATATCTCTACTATTCCTGCATGCTGACGTCAATTTGCAAAATAGTATACTTTCAAAGTGACGTCACTTTTATGACGTACTTTTGCGATATAGTAAATACTATTTTGCAAAGTGACGTCATTGACAATGTTTACACATTTTTTTTAAGCGTTCCGATCAGCTAAATGACGATAATATACACACATTTATCAATTCAATAGAAACAACACAAAACAAAAAAAATATGGTATGTCCGTTTTTCGAGAATTCCTTGGAGCTTGTGGAGATACATTTTAAGGATGCAGACCGGTCTAGTGGTGTAGGCCTTGATCTGATCGCCTTCCCAGAGACGAGAATGGTAGGCCTAGGCAAAAGGGTAGACCTAGGCCTAGCGCAGACCCTTCGTCTTTAAGGTGTTGGATGTAGACAATAAAACAAATATACGTTGCCGAATTTCGAGTTTCTGGTTACAACTATGGGCCTCGGCGCCTCAAAATAATATTATATTCTACATCAAATATTTAAACTGCCCTGATTGGTTGAAAGAGCGCCACGTAATTAAAAATATTCCTGCTATTCCAGCTTGCTGACGTCACTTTGCGAAATATGTTACTATTTATCAAGTGGCGTCACTTTTATGACGTCACTTTGCGATATAGTAAAATACTATTTAGCAAAGTGACGTCACTGACAATTGTAATGGTTACGTAACAAGCGAGCCAAGGCTAGGCCCCCAAGCCTAGGCACGATTAGTTAACTGACGACTATATAGGGCCTAGGTCTAGACAAATTTATCCGCAGTACACAGTTGAAAACCAAAAACAATAACATATGGTATGTCCGTTTTCCGAGAATTTTGTAGAGATTGTGGAGTGAAGTTTGAGGATGTATGAAGGAGCCGGGCCTAGTAGTACTCCTCGATCTCACCTCCCACCCAGAGCCGCGTGAAAGGTAGGCATACCTGTACCTAGGCCTAGACCTAAAGGTAGGCCTAGCCTAAGCCCTTTTGTCTTGTTTGATGTAGAATATAAAACAAATATACGTTGCCTAATTTCGAGTTGCTAGTTAAAACCATGGGCCTCGATGCCTCCAAATAGTACTATTCACTTCGGGGCTGCGCCCCTCGGTGAATAGTACTATTAGGAGGAACCTCTGCCCATAGTTTTAACCAGCAACTCTCAAGGCAACGTATATTTGTATACTATTCATTTCGGGGCTGCGCCCCTCAGTGAATAGTACTATGAAGGCGCCCATGTCCATACGGTTAACCAGCAACTCTCAAGGCAACGTTGTATAATATCAAAATACATTGACAGCTTGTATGAAATATATTGCATACAGTTTTGAACAGAATAAAACATTTAAATCCACAACCCTAATAAAAATAAAAATTTCAAGTGGAAAGGAACGAAACGAAAAAGCCTAATTACAACAATAGAGACATTAAAAGAGTCATGTGACGCATATGAGGTTAAAAGTAATTTTAATTTACTATCATATTCGACTTCACGCTTCTTTAAGAGTTTGAATTATAATTATAATATCGAATGAATATTTTCGGAGGATACGGAAACCACTGTTTTCACTGTGGCAATATGTTTCGATATACCGTCAAATGCATTTGATATTATATAATTATTTACCGAGGTCATTATTATATGACTGATATCATCAATTTTTACTCTCCGCGTTGCCTCCGCTACCTTGTCCTCACATCCACTGACAGGTATATCATCAAAATTCATTGTGCCACTAAAAATAATTAACAAGATTATTTTCTCAATGTAACATGAGCTGCACAACTCACTAGTCACCTTAATTACGATCCATAAAACCAAAAAGTTTGAAGAAAGTAACGAGAGCAGACCGTTTTTTGAAGATTTATGAGAGGAGAGCGAGTGTGACGTATGTATATACCTCAACATAGATAAATCTTTACTACACTAGAAAGACGCCACGGGTAGAGCTGCGGGAGGGTACAGCAAGTAGTTGGACTACATTCAACGCTATGCTCGTAGAAAAGGCTTTGCGAGCTCTTGCATGTTCGCATAAATGTTAAATTTCAAGTGTTCATATCTTAGGATCTATTGTAGAATATTTATCCAATAAATATTATTTAAACTGTAGATTGCAGCTTATACTATTATATGCTCTATTATAGGTTACCAATAACTCAATTTATTTTTTTACCATTGAGACTACCTGGTAGTGAGACCTCACAAATAATAATAATTAGTATTATAGGCTAAACAAATTAAACTTTATATTCCAAGAGTCAGCTCACCTTCTTGGGGCGGATTTTGCTACTCCAACATAATTTATGGAATCATTAGGAGGTCGGTCTTAACCCAACAGAGCCAGAACACACTTCCCTATCGTGATCATTCGCTTGAAATATTTTATCAAGATAACATCTAAATGCTGCAAAATGTACACAGGAGGACACAAGTGGTGTGTGCAACTGTTTTAAAAGTGTACATACACAATTCGTAGACGATATAAGTGTTCACAGGGTATAGAGAACAAAAACGCTTACGTTATATCAACGAAACATTGAATAGGTGGTGCCCTTTACGGTCATTCATGCCTGAATGATTTTTTTATTGTACAGTACGCTAGAGAATATCTGAGACTACTATAGAAAGAGATTGGAATCACTGGGTATTTCCTTTTGTTTATCATATCAGCACTCAGCTAGATTTTGTTATTGCTGCGAAGCAGCTAATCCTAATCTGTACAGCAATTTGACCTCTCGGGGTCATTGTGTGTCAGATTAGATAGGCCTGAACGCCCTGAACAGTGGAGTTTTGTTCTACCTGGTAAAATCAATTACTCTAGGCGACGTTTGTAGATTACCTATTCGTACAGTTTCCGGCTCCGATCGAGTATAAGTATTCAGCCAAACGACTCTATTTCTAGGTTGGCAAAGTTCATCCCACGGAGAAAAAAAATCTATTTTCTTTTCTCCATGGCCAGCCACAATATTAAGAGGATTTACGAACCCATTATGAGGAAAGCCGACGCTTGTAGACTGGCATCTAAACGCTCGTTTTTAGGCTAGTATACAATCGTTTTTACTCGCGCCTTCCTTCTGTTCGTCTCTTTACAATACAGGCGGATACAGGACAACCCGTATCTAAACCAACCCGTACCCAAAATTGGGACGATTCGTGCCGTATTAGTTAGCACGTAGCCAAAGATTGCTGCCAAAATATACTCGTTTAAAATAGGTATTACAAGCTAAGAATTCTTCTTTTTAGTAATTTTAATGTTATTAAATCGGCCAAACTTAGTAATACAATAAAATACATTTATAGTAGCGTATTCAAAAATAGGAATTCGAAGCACCATAACCACATAAAGATCCAAACTATTTGCTATCTATCTCACGTCTCAACGTTTAGATTATTCACTATCGAATATTTTTTTTCTTCATGTCACACTTAATTTTCTCAAACCACCACTGTATAGTATATTTTCAAATATTTAGCACACCACGGGTTTACATCACGTGACTGCTGTACAAATTTTAAGGATTTTTAAATTTAAATGGGTAGATTTAAGAGCGGGACCGAACCGGTTGGAGTATTGCATAGATTACCTTCTTCTTAAATTCGTAAACATCACCTACCATGGGCGTTGGCAGGATTTTTGAAAGGGGAACGAATTGCGAGGTGAGAAGTCAGTAGGCTGGGGCTGCCACCCCCCCTCCCGCTCAGTAAGGGAAGCCCCTGTGTGCTCTAGCTTATATAGCATTTAAACGGGATATTATGGCATATCGGAGAACCAATCAATACAATAGGTCTACTGGTAGTTTTTGAATGAAAATTGTGGTGGGCCTACTTCAGGCCCACCATGGTGGGAAAATTTTAGAATATTACATCTCTAGATGGTCGGAATTAACACTCTTGTACACTTAAAAATGTTTTGTGTCACAATTTAATACAATTTATGAATGAAAAATCATCATTTGAAAGACAACAAAGTACAATTCCCGGTATGAGGTGCGTAAATATTAGAAAATGGCAAATCTAGATGCTCAGAAATGGTAATATTTTAATTTTCAAAATTAAGTTGAAATTGCACCATTTGAACAAAACCAATTTAAACACCCCGCCATAGTTGAGGCGAGGTCCGAAATTTTAGTATACGCCTTTAGATGCTCAGGAATAGCACTCTTTAACCATTGAAAAGCTTTTCAAAGGGTAATTAACGCAATTGACGCATGACTACAGCATGATACGGATGGGGTGGGAAAAGTTTAGATTGCACCCACTCTTTAAGTGAAAAAGAGTCACTATTCATGGTTTAATATGCGTTCGTGGTGGGATTGAACACTGACATTTTGGAAATGGGAAGGATATATTATCCTACTCCGGATCACCAACCATGGTTGGAGAAATTTTAGAATATTACACTTCTAGATGCATTTCAAAATGTCACGACGTAGCATGACACACTATTTGAATGAAAAAATGAACATTCTGAGCCCCATCATACGATTGGTTTGGTTAGGGTGAAGACAATATTAGAATGACGCACTTCTAGATATTGGGAAAATGACGGGAATCTGCTCAGAGAGGCGGGCACATCAAAAAGGTTGCAAATTTATGATTCGCTATTGAATGGGTGATGCTAGAAAGGGGATTTGGTATACCACTAGGAGCGTAGAGACGTTTACATATGTGTAGGGGTGTGGGTGGGGTGGCTTGAACAACTTGAAATATTATATGGGGTGGTCTGTAGCGGGATCCTTTCCCAAACACCAGATTTGATTTGATTTGATGCCGAAATGCTTTTAAATATAATCTAAAATAAGGGTTAGCTTAAAGTTGACAAACTGTACATGGCACCAAACAATACAAACACGGACGGCAGAGAAGCGTGAGCATAATATATTGAGGATTTTGGAAAGGAGCAAAACCACTTCAACCTCTGCCGATCGGGTGGCGATGGTGTGATAATTTACAATACGGCACTCCATGTTGGAATTGAGATGCGATCATTTTAAAATATAGCCCCTCTAGATGTTCGGAATGGCACAATTATATCCAATGCAATTGAAGCATGAATATGTTAGTATTTGCAAATAAAGAAGTCTGCAACCATTTATAACCAGTAGACAGGGGCGTATCCAGTAATTGGCGAAGAGGGGGCGGGGGTGCTCAAACTCTGTTGGATTTTGACAAGCAAAAACAAAGTTTTTTCCCATATTTTACACCATTTTCGCGTTCTTTAAAGTGTAATTAATGGTTTTTAGGTGTTTTTGTAGGTCGCAGTGTAGTCCTCCTCTGAAGTGGTGCTCATTTCCACTGCAGGGGGCTGCTCGTGGCCCAGATTTTTCAATTTGTATCTTAATGTTAGTGTTTTTTATCTCCGAAGGGGGTGCTCGAGCACCTGAGCACCCCCTCCCTTGATACGCCACTGTATAAAACATATTATTGTTTAGTGCGGGAACATTATGCGGTTAAAAGTATTTCAAATGATTCGCAAGGATGACAAAAACATTAAAGTACCAACCCTTGCTCGTACAATTAACTGGGTACTGTAGTTCGGCATAGATTATACAAGTCCCACCATAGTTGGTTCTAATGTTTAGATTTTTGAATAATTTGAAATCCTCGATGATCGTAGGGGCGCAGCCAGATGAAATGAAAGGGGAGGGGGGATCAGACTTGCGAGCAAAGCGATCAATTTTGGCTGGGGCCAAGGAGGCTCCGAGGGCTCCCAGTCGGTGTCCGGTGGCCGAAGGCACCGAAACATTTGCGTTGTTTTACATGGTAAAAGGACACATTAGAGTCCATCAAAATGTTCCGTTTCCCAGATCAGCCTGTCTTGTTTTTGAAGTTTAGACTTGCGAGCGAAGCTAGCAATTTAGGCTGGGCCAGGGGCCCCCGTTGGGGTCCAGGGTCCGGCCCCGGGAGAATTTACGTCATTTTACAGGCAAAAAGACACATTAGAATCCATCAAAATTGCTCGTTTTCCAGATCAGCCTGTCTTGAAAAATTACTTTACATGCTAAAAGATACATTAATAGAGCCCATCAAAATGTCCCGTTTTCCAGATCAACCTGTCTTGGTATCGACGTTCAGAATAGCGGCGAGTGAACAGAGCAATTTATGATGGGGCCGAGGGGCCCTCGTGGGCCCTCGGTCGTTATTTTATATGGTAAAGGACACATTAGAATTGATCAAATTGCTCCGTTTTTCAGATCAGCCCGTCTTGGTTTCGAAGTTCTGGCAGTGTGAACGAAGAGAGCAATTTAACCTGAGACCAGGATGCCGCCGAGGGCCCTGGTCGGGGTCCAGGGGCCGAAGGCCCCGAAAAATCTGCCTTATCATGCTAAAAATCATGCTAAAAGATACATTAGAATCCATCAAAATTTTTCGTTTTCTAAATCAGCCTGTCTTGGTTTCAAAGTTCAGACTTGCGAGCGAAGCGAGCAATTTGAGCTGGGGGCCAGGGAGCCGTCGAGGGCCCCGGTGGGGGTCCAGGAACCGAAGGCCCCGGAACAGATTGCGTTATTTTACATGGTAAAGGACACATTATAATCCATCAAAATGTTCCTGTTTCCAGATCAGCCTGTCTTGGCTTTGAATTTTATACTTGAGAGCGAAGCGTTAAATTTAGCCTGGGGCCCCGGAAAAAATTGCATTATTTTACATACTAAAAGACACATTAGAGTCCATCAAAATGCCCCGTTTTCCAGATCAGCCTGTCTTGATTTCAAAGTTCAGAATTGCGAGCAAATCAGGCTGAGGGGCCAAGGAGCCGCCGAGGGCCCTCGGTCTGGGTACTAGGAGCCGAATATCCCGGAAAAATTTGAATCATTAAAATCTCCGACGGGGTTTCCTATATCGACCCCCCGCGGCCCACTAGACTGGGGAATATGAGAAATTTACAATACACATAATGTCACTCCAAGATGCTCACTATATGTAATAGGCTAAGTGTGGACTTCAGATTTCAGACACATTTCCGTAATTTGGTCATTGAGTGATGTCATCTTTTATACATTTGAAAAGCTATTGAAATATATTATGTAAAGTTGAGTGCCAGTCTGCATTATTAAGCTTACAATTCATGCAATACTATATTTTTCACATTATCAGTCTTTTACTAGAAAAATATTTTTTTCCTCAAAATTTTAGGGGGTCAGGACCCCCTGACCCTCCCCCTGCCTCTGGCTGCGCCCTCGGAAAAGGCACTCTCATACAGAATTAAAACTGTATTTTTAATCTGAAAATGGCACCTCAGAATTTAAGGGGGTGGGGTGGACGCATCCGACCGCCTCCCCAGTTTGGTGAATTTTAGCATTATTTAATCACAATATTTTTCACTGGAAATGATGGTGTGGGGGTAGAAAAATTCCCTCATGCTAAATGGATCTTTCACTGGTGCCAGCATAATAACTTATTAGCTCAGACCACATAAGTAAAGCCTACCAAAAGAATACCACCTGCGAAGATTAAGATCTCTCTACTTGACGTCTATGGCACACTGCAGTTATTACTAAATCTTAAAAATTAAATCCTACAGAATGGAACATATTGTACGGTATTATTCAATATTCGGCGGGTGCCTTCCAATTTAGTGCTCATATCAGAATTGGATCATCTGTATCTTCGTGCATTTGTTGTAAACAACAACCAAAATACTACTGTGGGACCTGTCGCTCTTTTAATACGTCCAATGCACATACAGTATTCTGTTTCAATGTTTTAAAACGTTGGCGCTATAGACAGTTTTTAGTAGTGGCAATTTTATTTTTTTAGTGGCAATTTTATTTTATTTTTTAAAGAAAAAGGGGGACGTTCGGACCCCACCCCCCCC
>JAOTQE010073212.1:1718-16685 GCA_025631205.1 Nesometra sesokonis
CATAATATTGTGGTATAGTAGACTAATGATGGTGAAATAATAAATGTGTGATATACTTGAAATTGACTAATAAATAACAATACCCTTGAATACGAATATCACTTTACTTTAGTAAGGGAATGTACACGTAATGTCAGTGCTCGAAATAAGGACATAATATCATAATATTGTGGTATAGTAGACTAATGATGGTGAAATAATAAATGTGTGATATACTTGAAATTGACTAATAAATAATAATAATACACTTTAAACAATTTCCGTAAATTTATCGAAAAATTCATAGAAGCCAGAATACCAAGAAAATCCAGTAAATTTTACGGGCTATTGTATTTTTGTACAGTAAATTTTACAAACATTTTACTGTTACACGAATAATTTTACGGCAAATTCCAGTAAAATTTACGGAAATAGTCCTAGTAGCCAGGATGCCAACAAAATCCCGTAAATTTTACGGGCAAATGCCCTGGCTGCCAGGACTTTCTCGTTTTTTACAGTGCAACTTTTTACATTGTACTTTTAAAGACGAATATCACTTTAGTTTGTCAATTTATATGTTAAAACTAAATTATTGTTTTTCTTGTATAGAAACAATCCATCTAAAATCAAATTTGTTGAAGCAATTTTAAGAAGTATACAAAATATATAAAATATTTACAAACCATCATAGAATAATACGTGTATTGGGGCATGTTAAGGCAAAATGAAATGAAAAATGGTGTTATTGTAAATATATTACACTTGTTGTAAGCTTGATTGGGGGATTCATTATTAAAATTGGACATGTTTAACTAAAGTTATGGAACGAAATATGGTACACAAAAATTGTCTGTATTTGTACTTTGTTTATTTTCCCTGTTGTTTATTCGTTCATTTCTCAGTAACTTTCTGTGCGAAAACTTGTCAATAAGTTATCGATTGTCCTATTAATAAAAATGTAAGTGACATAATTACAGTACTACAGTTGAACCTCCCTATGCGGACACCTCTCGTAAGCGGACACCACGGAAAATTTAGTGATTTTTCTGTACAACGAATACAAATTTTTGTACAAAATAGCCCTTATACTGTAATGGCTGAGAATCATATTAATTATATATTATACTGAACCAATCTTAAAAATGATTAAAAAAAAATTAATAAAATGCACAAGCGGTGTCTAGAAATTTGAGAGGCCATTTGTGCCGAGAAAGCCGTGATATGCGAGACATAAGGGCGTATACAAATTTATCGGCAGTTCCCTTCTATCGGTGGGATATCTCATAAGCGGACACCTCCCGTAAGCGGGCACTTTCCCCGGACCCGAGGGTGTCCGCTTACGGGAGGTTCAATTGTAATACTTTCTGTTTATTAATAACATTGGTCATTTATATTTTTGCTTATCAACTATTGAAGTGAAAATCAATTCCTAATGCTTTGACACTATGTTATTTGATATGCAAAGGTTATTATTATAATTATAATAAAAATGTATTACTATGAAAAAAAACAAACCTCAAAATGATCAGTTTCTCGCAAATCATCCTGGTGAATACGTTCAGAGAATAAAGATACCGTATCCCGAATGAATAAATGAGATACGTGTCTTGCTAGTGATCTGTTGATACCTGCAATTATAGATATAACGAAACAATCGTTTAGATCTCACTTGTGTTAAATTTGAGTAATATCGTAAATTAACAATTCAATTTTAAAAGAGCCTAAATCTTGTATTTTTTTTTTAGATTTTTATTTTGTGCCCCTTCCAACTGTGAGTTTTCTTGCCACTTTCAGGATGAAGTCTATACGCCATTCTTTCTAAGCCAAGTCTCATTATGAGGTTTAGGGAGTGGCGTTGTCGCAGGAAAAACAAGTCGTGGGAAATAACCTAGTGTTCAGCCAGGTTAGAACCCTGGACTTGGAAGGCAAGCATGTCAACAACACCAAGGTACTATATAACTAGGCCTATGTATTTTACTGATGTATACCGTCTATTTTTTAAAGCATTTATCTTCTATTTAGTTCTTTTAAACAATCGACTCGCTCAATAAGAACCTTAAACAAATACATAAAGCAGTAGAGCGCAATATACATTTTGTGTGTGCCCCCTTTGAAAAAATAACACCTCAAACTAGGTAGGTCTACCATGTTAATTATTTGGAGAATCTATCTAGAACCACAGAGAACTGCCTAGTATTAGGTAGTATATCTGTTGCTTTTATCGATACCTTAAAGTCAAAAACGTATTTTTTATGATTTCAGTTTTAATTAGTCTGATGGTTCATTGTTTGGTGTAATTTCTTATTTACTTATAGGGCATTTTTACCATTTCCTTGGTAGTCTCTCTTGAGAGGGAAGCTGACCTGGTAATTGAGAGATTTATGGGTTTTGACTATAATGGGGTAACAATATGTATGTGGTAGATACAGTAGGTAGCAAGGCTGGTGTATGGTAGTTTTTAAAGGATAGGACACACCCAACTACCTATATCTACATTGTCACTACCATTATGTACCATGTTAACAAAACTATTTTTAAAAGGGTCCTAAGTTTGTGAACTTGCTCATAACATGCAAACATCTCCATTAATAATGAACAACATTAGGATCCACACCTGCATCTTGGAGTTGTTTACAAACATCTTCGTCAACAATTAAATCAATGTCATTGTATCGTTCACTAGATTCCGACAAATAACTATCAACTGAGCTGAACCTGGACTTGGATATTCGAAACTTGTTTTCTTTTAGTTCCTGTGAATACAAACAATACCGATTTATTCAATCTTTAATTAGGGTTGGTGTTTCAGAAGGCCAGAGTTTGAGACCGTCTACTAAAAGGTGCAGCGGTAAGCAATTGGATTTGTGCGGTAGGAAGGCCCGTGTTTGAGTCCTGCCAGTGTCATTCCAGAGGTCCAAAGTTTGAGAAGTGAAAAATCAGGAGATTTTATGTCGGCTGCTCTGTCGATCAAATTTGCGGTAGTAAATGCAAATGTGCGACGAGTCACAATAAAAAAAAAGAACAAAGAAAAAGTACATAACAATATGTAAATCTATGTATGTAAATCTATATTATTGTATATAAATTGTAGGCCTATTTAACACTGACCAGACCTGATATTTTTTTGAAAGGACAATCGATTTTGCTCCTAGGCTAAGCCAAGACCCACTCTGAATATTTTTGGGGGATACTTTCAGGAGAAAAATGTATTTTTTCAGGAGGGCGGGAAATGATTAAAAAATCAGGACTCCCGCCGTTTTCATTAGACTTGGGACCTCTGTCATTCTTTCTTGTGTACTTCCATTTGCAATGAGGTTCATAGCTAAAGCTGACATGAAATGGGGTGTAGAACGATTCCATCGAACAAATCTGAAAGTTTGTTGTAGCCTCAAGAAAAACGCTATATAATTTTGGATATAATAAACGTTTATCCAAATCTGATGCAAATTTGTGCCTGTATACTTGTGCTTACTCAAAATGTAATGTAACCTTTGGAAAGTTTCAAGTTAAGGAGAGAAGGAAAATCGCATGTCTTCACATTAGTAGAGGAGGCTTCTGATTAAAATCGTATAAAAACTGCCCACGTTTAACGGAGTGATTTTTGGGGAGTATGATACACTATTACTGTGTGAGTAAACTAGTTAGTTTTCAAAAGACAAATAAATTAAATAGTGTACTAATGAATTTAATGGGGAAAATATTTTTCAGGAGTTGAAAGAAGGACTGTTCCTTTTAACGAGACGAAGCCGAGTTGAATGGAGCAGTCAATATTTATTGACTTTTATCGTTGAATGGAACAAAATTGCCAATGACATGTGACAGGAAATCAACCAATCAAATGGCAAGGAGATGACCTTAGGTGTGTTATAACAAAATAATAATTTCTGAATTATAAAGTTATATTCATTACCTTTAATCCCCTTTCCTCTTTCGTTCTGTCATCAACAGATGCGGCAATAACACTCCAGCGATTATCGATGTCTGAAACAAAACCACGATAGAATGGGCATGCAGCACTCAATGCCATCTAGAAATAAAAAGAAATATTGGTAAATACTGCATATGTGGCAGGTCCAATCCAAAGAGACACAAGTCGAAAAATTGAAAATTGAGTTATTTATGAATTATAACGAAAAGTACCAGGCAAGTGTAACAGGCAAATAGCTCAACAAACGCAAAGTGTGGTAAATAACTTTTTATGCTTGTCAAATTTCAGACCAGTTGGGTTTTTTATGGGTTTTTTATGTCACATCCAACAGCGGGTTTTCTCGTCACTTACAAGATGAGAATGATGTCATGCTTTCTAAACCAAATCTCACTATAAGCAGGGTCGGATTTAAGGCGGCCGGGCCGGCCCCGTCCCCTGTTTCGTAGAGTACATTTTATCAATACTATTAACATTGTCTATAAAACGAAAATATTCGGCAAGAATTGATCCCTTAAAACACCCCTAAGATCATTTCAGGACATCTAAAGTCCAAAATTTCCTGGGGGAACATGCCCCGGACCCCCTAAAACTTCTATCGCCCCCTTCCGCCCTCCCCCTTTTCCAAAAGTCTGCATCCGCCTCTGATAAGGCTCAGGAGTAGCAATATTAAGTTGTGGGAAAGAGATCAGTGTGCAGCCAGAATCGAACGCGGTACCTTTGAATTTGAAGGCAAGAACGTTAGCTACAAAGATACAGTACGGTACCACTTTAGTTTTACATGATTAATTGATTATTTGTTCTGGAGAGTTTGAATAGTCGGGAAATGACCCAAATTAAAGACCGTATGACACGTAATTAAAAATGGCTTATTTTATTTTTAATATATTCTTCCAATTGTTTTAATTCAGTTATTACGTATACTTTTTCTGTTCCAAAAAGGTTGCTTTGATCTTCATTAACAATAAAAACCAATGACATTAAATACTTGAAAGTGATCAAATTAATCGGCGTCTTATGACGTAAGAAGTGGCGTTTACCATGTACACTGTTCGGCGGTACGTACGTGTAGTTACTAATAGGCCTTTTCCGTTATGAGAATTGCACGCGTGCGTTGCAGTGGCGTTATGACATCATAAGACATCAGTAGCTTCACCTTCGCATTTTTACATTTCCGCTAAGTATTAAAAATGGCAATCCATAAAAGGTTGAATAATTTTAAACAATAATAATATTAACCATAACATGCTTACAAAATTTAGTTCAAATCTAAATACCTGGTCATATGATCTTTGTTACAAAAATAACGTTAAAAACATATTGAACAGAAATTCTTACCATTATTGGGCAAAATGGATTAAGCTGGTCATATAGGTATTTGGTTTCTTCTATACAGCTTCCTTGGAATGTCATCTGTAGACAACAGATAGTCATGCCAAACCCCATGGCATCCATGTAGATGTGGTCTGGTAGGGCTGACCTTGATGACTCGCCCGAGATATCATTCGGGAATTCCTCAATAAAAGGTGATGGAGTATTCACGTCTTTATAAACTAAGAAAAGTGAACATACGTTAAAATGTGTTTTTTTGCAGCTTTCATTGTATCAGATGCTTAGCTACAGGAGCGATATAGTGGTTAACATCCATGCCTTCCAAATCTGATGTCATGAGCTATGAAACCAGCCACAATTCCTTCTTATGACTTAACAGTATTGGGTTTGTTTTGGAATATCTTAATGTGATATACCAAGGATACCTCATCAAGTCCGAAGACTCCAGTGGGACGATTCTGGTGCTGATTCAGAGGCGTGTCAAGAGTGGACCCCTTACGACAGGTAAAAACCTATTTTTCTTATTTTCTGATCTTATATTAAAATTATTGCAGTTATAGTTATTTTTTCTGCCAAGGGGTGTTTGTTTCTTCAGAAAGGTGGGTGCTGAGCAGTGGCGTATCCCGTTGAGAGGTTGTTTAGGTCGCTAGATCACCCATTCAGAGGTAGAAAACAATAACATTAATGTATAAATATGGAATTGTTGAACTCGAGCACCCCTTCAGAAGAAATTAACACCCGCTTCATAGGTAAAGAAATGTTCATCCATTAAACATAACCATTAAAACCTACAATCCTATCTTAAAGAGATTCACATTTAAAAAGGGTTTTTTGAGTACCCCCTTTGCCAATTTCTGGATACGCCCCTGGTGAGGGCCAAACCTCCATCTTTATACTGTATAATAACTGTATTGTTTTGGAAACAATCTCTTACTCTTTTCAGTGGTGTATCCGGGGTGGGGTGATCAGGATGCCCCCACCCAACTCTTCCAAGAAAAAAACCCAACATTTAGGTACAAATGTAAAATCTGGCCCTTGAACACCCCACTCTTTCAGAGCAGATGAGCACCCCACCTAACCACAGAGGTAACTGTGAGTTACAGTTCTGTGTGAAAGGGGTTTGTGAGAAAACTGGTAGATGTATGGCGACATGCAAAGCAAACACAGTAGCAATGATTTAAAAAAGTTTAAGCATACTTACTTGGAATATTTATGCAAACCTTTTCACCTCTTCTTTTCCGAATATTTCTTGTCAATGTCCTAGAATATATAGAAATGAAAGTCACTACTGTTAAGATACGCAACACTCTTTTTGCCTGTGAAACTGTTATCAAAATGGTTTATGATATTAAACATTAAAGAATTTCTGATTTCTGACAGAGCCAAACCAAAGGAGATATGAGTGGCAGGCTAGTTTTTCTCAGGTAGAAAAAAAAACACATCATCAACTTTTTTTTCAATTTTTTCTTTTACAAAAAAACATAAAGTTTAAACATTAAAGTAGATACTACATTAACAATTTCCAGATGAATGATAAAAAAAAAATTTAAATGCAATCGCGAATGATCCTGATTAGTAAAAGTATACTGATAAACAATTTTCAAATGGATTTTTATCAAAATTGACATGCTGAATTTCAAACTTCAATTGTTTATTACTTTGCAGTAAAACATGGTATTAAACAGACACTTTATTGATTTAAAAAAATATATAGAAAGTCAATTGCACTTCGTAGCCATAGGCAAACTTGTGTTTAACTGCTACAAAGAAATATTGAAAATGGAATGAAAATGTAAAATACAGCAGAAAACATTCAAAATTTAAAAATATTTAATATATAAATACATTATTGTTAAAGCCTAGTTTTCATGTAGAAACAAAATACAAATAGAGATTGAATAGTTGATCATAAAACATGTGCATAACGATGTCGATTGTAGTTTAATCTTTATATAGGCCTATGGTATGGCATTGCTATACCTGCCGACTGTCACGCATTATGCGTGAGATTTCAGTTTCATATTATTTATACATGAGACTTCCAAAATAGGCTCCAATGCCTATTTTGGACGTCTCATGTATAAATAATTTTTCTCACGCATTAGCAGCATTCCAAGGCATATAGAGTCACTCGTGCAAGTTTTCTCACGCATGAGACAACATAGAGCAAAATACGGTAAAAATAAAATGGCCCTCAAACAGTGGTAATTTATACATAAACCGCTCATTGGTAGATTAGGTTTTCTTTTTGTTTTTGGAACAATGACACCCCTTTAAAAAAAACAACTCTGTTGACATGATAGATAATGGTGCTGACAAGGTAGATATAGGCAGTTAACAGGGTTAATACGTTAATAACTACCATACACCAACATTGCTACCTACCTATATTATCCCATTATAACCTAGATTCATAAATCTCTCAGTTAACCTCCCAAGGGAGCCCATTGAGGATATGGTCAACAGTGCCCTACAATAGCAAAATACATCCATTAATAGACCTTTAGACTAATTACATCTGACACCATGACAATTAATTACTTACTGAGATTAAGGTATCAATAACATCAACAAATATACTACCTAGTTACTAGGTTCTCTGTCGTTTTAGGTAGATCTTCCTAGTAATTTAACATGGTAGACCCACCTTGTTTGAGGGTGTTATTTTTTCTAAGAGACATCTCTCTCTCTTCATCAAAATACTATCAGAAGTTATGTGTAGATGTTTAATTCATAATTTAAAATGGATCGCCTTACCGAAATCTGGGATGATTGTTGCAAATTACATCGTCAGAAAGAAATATCGATTTTGATATCCCTTTATCACTAGGGTTCGGCTTACAACCAGGGTATGAGAAATCACCACAACCAAGCCTAAACAATAGAAATTGAAAAAAAAAATGCGATTGCTAACCAAATTCCGTTAACATTATATTTTAAACAGGCATAAAGATAATTATATTTGAACCTTATTGTCTTTAGTGTTCTACTCATCCTTTTTAAATAAAGGCCAGTTTAGATCTCATTTCGTGAGGGCTCTTTTGTCTCTAACTATGTTTGAAATTTGTTTAACGTAAACAAATTTATTTCAGTAGAAGAACAGTAACTAATATAGTATATGTAAACGCAGCTGATAAGATATGGGTCTAAACAAAAATAGTTGTGTTGTTCATGCTCAACTGAACCAAAATCTAAAAGAACCCAGTGTTTTGGGCTTTTTTATTTTCATGTTTTCCAATTTTTTACATGAAGTTATTAAGAAATACATACAGTTATCTTGAAAATCGTAAATCTTTTTTTTTACTTTTGAAAATTCAATTTTCATAATTGCCTTATTGGATATTTTTCACGATTTCTGCTTTTTCCACTGCGTTCCACAGTAACCGGAAATCATCAGGTCTGAAAAAGTGTGCGTAGACGGCGAGTTGGCGGCTTAGGAGAGTTTCGACAGTTAGGATAAACTTTATAAAATCACATATACAATATTCACGCGTTCAAAAATGAAAATTTAGTTATTTTTTAAACCATATTTTTACATTTTGTAAGCTTTAAAATTAGGGGTCAAATATCAAATAGGACATCTATAACTGAAGTTATTGCACAAAATATACACAAATTTTCTTTTTATTTGTTTATATTTCCTGTTGTTTATTTGATTATTTCTTAATAACTTCATGTATGAAAACTTGGTGGTTTTCCATGACTTGCCTCATTATATTGTTTTTAATCAGATTATAGATGACCTTGCTGACGATTATATAGTTTTCCGCTTACAGGAGGAACAGTTTCATTGAAAAAACACTCCAAAAGTTTACTTACTGCAGATGGCCGCTTACGAGAGGTAATAATGCACTGATTAGATAGGAGCGGAATCAATGTCCTTTATGGTAGGTGTCCGCTTACGAGAAGTGTCCGCAAAGGGATGTTTGTATAGCAGTATTGCAGTGACGTTAATTAATCATTTCATTTGTTCATTTAATCCTATTCAATAAATAGTTTTGGTAAACAGAGCACAACTTACGATTTTGTTCAAGATAATGCAATGTGTATTCTTAGATACACGTTGGTAAAATACTTTATAATGAAAGCTGACCTGGGGAATGTTGTAATAGTCAATGGTACTACTCCCATCTTCTTCTCATCTGCAACTTTCCTTAGTTCCTCGCGGCTAAATATAATAAGAAAAACTAAGTTATTATAGTGTAATATAAATGAATATTGGATTGCTTTACATCAAACTAAGGCCAAACCAGGCATCTGGATTAGTGACCTTATCTTGCAGTAATTGCGTTCTATCAGAATATATGGATAGATGTTTTGACGTAGAATTTAACATGCATTGGTAAATACGTACAGGGGCGTAGGCAGGATGGAATGAAAGGTGGTGGGGGTCATACTTGCGAACATAGTGAGCAATTTGGGCTGGGCCAGGGGGCCACCGAGGGCCCCGCGGGTCACATTTTACATCCTAAAATACAAATTACAGTCAATCAAAAGGTCCTTTTTTCCAGATCAGCCTGTCTTGATTTAAAAGTTCAGATTTGCGAGTGAAGCGCGCAATTTAAGCTGGGGGCCACACAAGATGTTGCCTGTATTATACGTATTACTTATAATGTTAATTGTATGTATTATCAAGATGTATTGTTACTTTAAAACAATTTAGACTGTGACCAGTGGGCCACCGAGAGCCCATGGTCGGGGTCCAGGAAAAATTTGCGTTATTTTACATGCTAAAAGACACATTAGAGTCCATCAAAATATACGTTTTTCAGACCTGTTGGGGTCGAAGTGGTATCACACAACGCACGGTGACCAGGAATACTGAAAAGGAAGAAAGGCAAACCTTTGAAAGTTCAAACCGAACAAACCTACTTTTCATACAACATTCGAATTCATTTACTTAACTAGTATCACAATTTAACGTGATTTACCACTTTGAACGTGAAAAAACATCCAAACCGAGATGCGACATTTTTTAATATATACCTCTATATATTCGAAAATGGCGAGACAATTACAGTACACTTAATGTCACCTCAATATGCTCACTGTAATAAGATAAGTGTGGATTCAGGTTTCAGACACATTTCCTAATTTGCTCATTGAATGATGTAATCATTTATAGATATTTGAACTATTGAAATAGATTAAGCGAAGTTGAGTTCCAGTCTGCATTATTAACGAAGCTGTTGAAATAGATTAAGCGAAGTTGAGTTCCAGTCTGCATTATTAACGATGGCTGGCTTACAATTTATTCAATACTATAATATTCTTCACATTATCAATCTTTTAAACTAGAAAAATATTTTTCTCAAACTTTTAGGGGTTTCTGACCCCCACCTTCACCCCCCTCTAGCTGCGCCCCTGACGTATCAATTAAGTAAGTAGGTAAGTAGGTAGGTAAGGAATTATAAGCAAGCAATCAAGTACCGTAATCAAGCAAGCACGCATGAAGGCAAACAAGCATTGATTGGCCAATGCAGATCGATTGCAAATTGTGATTGGTCAACCCGTAACACAAGAACAAAACCATTCATGTGTACGAGGCATAACTCCGTAGCTTACACTAAACCGGGGTTTGCAGGAAGCTCAAGTTACGCTCTGGATTAGTGACTTACGCTAATCGCCGGCCAGTTCAGACACAAATAATAGTATGCCGCGTACGTTACGCTCCGCTTAATCGTGGAGTCTGAACATACCCTCAGTAGAGCAAGCAAGCAAACAACTTAACAAGAAATTGTGCCTACCGTAATCTCATATTGGATTCAACAGTGTTTAAGTGCGCCAGTGTTCCACCATAGGGATCACCAGGTGTTCCTTCTACAATGAAGCTGCCATATTCTGGTGACCATCTAACATTTCTGATATTCGAAAAAAAAAATGTTTATTTATGATGACTATACTATTTAAAATTAGAATGGAAGTCCATTAAAATTTGGAAAAGTAATAAAACTGTGCCGTAGCCAGCATGAGGCAGACGAGGCGGTCGCCTCGTTTGAAATTTGTCAGAATTTGGCTGTTTATGGTGGACTCACCCTCTGATCTCCAGCAGAGGGTTCCAGACCCTGGAATCCTACGTGATCCCCACAATTCGCCTCGTCTGTTTTTCAACTCTGGCTACGGCCCTGAAAAGTGTACAAAAAACGTTTTATATAGGCCTACACTTATAATTCATTTGTATTGATTACATATACTTGCAATCGAGTTTTATTATGTTTATCCCTAAGATCGATTTGTACTTATTGGGGTTTATTGCAACCCGAATCTACTGTATAATATATTAATGTATTGTACTGATATGTTATGTTATTGATACGTTGATTGTTTATACTTACAATCCATTTGTATTGACATTATTCTTGAGTACAAACAGAACTTGAGATGCATCTATGTTCACCTTGGCAGTTTCATTTTCATCATCTAAACGAATTAGCGCATACTCTACCTATAATTAAAACAGCAGATAAAGAAATTTAAAATTGTTGGTAAAACTATAAAAAAAAATATATTGTGAAGACCATACAGAATAATTCAGTAATGGTCTAAATGGTATTCCTTCTAAAATCAACCCTCAAAATTAACTTCTTTAGATTTACTCCCAAGTAGAAAACAGGTAAAAGTTATTGAGCTCTTCTCGGCCTAGAAGATTTAAGCCTGCTAACTTCGTTGGCGAAGTTGTGTTTCAGTCGTGTTGTTGTGTGTGTTTTCGTGTATGGGTGTGTTGGGGAAGGTGGGGGGGGGGGTTAGTGTGTGTGTTGTGTTTGTAAGTATAACTTAATGTAATTGGCGTAGTTGGACCCAAGAAAAAATTGATTAATTTGTTTGTAAAGATCCGTGGTTGCATGCGGATTTAGGATCCAGCGAAAGGGGGATTTTGTCAATTTTACACCCGGCTAAGGTGGGGGCGCAATTACACTGCCCCCCCCCCCAAATCCGCCCCTACTCCAGATACATACGCTGTCCAGTGTACGTTTTGAAGTGGGAATTCGTGCTACTCTGATTTTTCATAAAAGGAAATGATTAGCCAGATCACAGTCACCTTTACTGTTACCTTCTTATTGAAAACAATCGACGCCGTGTAGTAGCTTGTAGTAAACACAATCCGCCAAACACAAGGACAGTGTGTAAAGAAACCGTGAACGGTTAAAGCGGTGCTCGCGAGGTTTGCGCTCTCCGAGTGCTTTTAGTTAATAATGGATTGAAATGAAACTTGTTTAAAGTGCTTTGGTTTCCAAGATATAATTGTCTAAATGTTACCGACGACCTGGTGTAGGGTGTAGATATGGGCACAGACCTTAGTATCTTGAGAAATGACGAATTGATCTAAAGAAATTTTTATTTATGTTTTTAAACCTATATACTGCATGATGTTATTGAATTTTTTATGTGAGCGATTGTGTTGGTCATGAATTTCCGTAAAGGACCATATAAATCTTGAATCTTGATTCTTTTAAGAATCTTCAGCAGGTTATCAATCACTGCAGGTAACAGACAATAGTAAACAGTGTACTACCTTGTATTCGCATCTACCATCTATAGCTTATAGAGAGAGAGAGGAGGGAGGAAGGGAGGGAGATATTTGAATACTCCATCAATATGTATTCAATTTTACACCCTGTGCCCCTCATATAAGGTGGGGGCGCAACTACTTTTCGCAATAATAGGGACACTGCACCCCTAAATTCGCCCCTGCTCCAGATACATACTCTGTCCAATGTACGCTCTGAAGTGGGAATTCGCGCTACTCTGATTTTTCATAAAAGGAAATAATTAGCCAGATCACAGTCACCTTTACTGTTACTTTCTTAATGAAAACAATCGACGCCGTGTAGTAGCTTGTAGTAAACACAATCCGCCAAACACAAGGACGGTGTGTACAGAAACCGTGAACGGTTAAAGCGGCACTCGCGAGGTTTGCGCTCTCCAGGTGCTTTTAGTTAATGATAGATTTGAATGACATTTGTTTAAAGTGCTTGTCAGTTTCCAAGGTATAATTGGCTAAATGTTACCGACGATCTGGTGTAGATATGGGCACAATTTAAGTAAAGCGTCCCACACCTTAGTATCTTGAGGAATGAAGAATAGATCTAAAGGATTTTTTATTTATGTTTTTAAACCTTCAGCAGGTTATCAGTCACTGCTGCAGGTAACAGACAATAGTAAAAAGTGACTACCTTGTATTCGCATCCACCATCTATAGCTTATAGAGAGAGAGAGAGGGGGAGAGAGAGGGGGAGGGAGATATTTGAATACTCCATCAATATGTATTCTACCGATTTATATTGTATTTTTAGTTAAAACAAGTACAGTACTCGTATCTCGAGGAGCTCCGACTTTGTGCCAGCCTCCTAAATGACCCCTTGTATTAATCTGCGTGTATTTTCCTGAGTGTCGTTGCCACTTTTCCAACCAGGACCAAAAAAGATCCATTAATTAATTAATCAGACTAGTAGTAGTGGTATTGTTGTAGATTGATTTTCTTTGTAGCATTTCATGACTGTCCATTATATCCTTTAGAAACACTACTCCTATGTAAGCGTGTACATGGACGAGTAATCAGCGCCGTTGTTTCGTAACTGAAAGTGAAATATGTTTGTGGGTTCGAATCCCATTCTGTTCAAAGGCAATGAAGAAAAAAATTAAAATACTGTAATCGGCCTCGCCACTTTTCCAACCAGGACCAAAAAAAGTCCATTAATTAATCACAATAGTAGTGGCATCGTTGTAGATTTGCTTTTCTTTGTAGCATTTTGTGACTGTTCATTATATCCTTTAGAAACACTACTCCTATGTAAGCGTGCACATGCACGAGTCAGCAGCGCCGTTGTTTCGTGTTTGTGTGTTCGAATCCCACTCTGTGCAAAGTCTATCAACAAAAAAATTAAAATACTGTAATCCGCCTCGCCACTTTTCCAACCAGGATCAAAAAAGATTAATTAATTAATCACACAAGTACGCCTTGAGCTCCGTCTAGCCGGAGCTAAAAAGTGGACTTACCGGCAGACTTACGATGTTTTACTCAACCTGCGTACCAAATTTCAGCAATTAAATAATAATTGTAGACGGAGATGGAAAAATGGTACGCATCCTTGTATTACATGTGCGGGTTAGTTTGAGAATGGACAACCAAAGACAATGTGTACCACATTCGGGAAACACCCTAATTACTCAAAAAGTACCACACGAAAGACATACTTTACCTATTGAGCAACCTTAAACCATGCGCAGATCCAAGTGGCTCCCCTTTGAAACAAAAAAATAGATATTTTATGCACAATTCTGGGTCGCTAAAAGTGCAACAGAAAGCATCTGTAGAGATAATTTTTTTCCGGGCCCTAAGCGGGCCCTGGACCCGCGCCTTTTGTTATTTTCTTAAAACCTCTGGGCTTTTCCAACTTGACATCGGGCCCCTTCTCTCTAGCTCCGCTGGACTCGTCCCTGTTAGACTACAAATGCTCATCAATACCCTAATAAGTTCATCCTGATGTCAAAATGTTGACTCCTTTTCATATCCCTAGCGGTCATGAATTATTCACAGGCGATATCATCATGTGGTTTACCTGCTACTACATTCCACAATTTGCATATTAGTGCAATACTTTGTCTCGACGCAATGTTCCCGGGACGCCGCCTAGCGGCGATATTCACGACAACAACTCTTATGGAACTCTACAATCACTTTGGTAGCGAGAATCCGTGTCGTCGTTAAATGTCACTCGTTTTTAATAATA
>JAOTQE010073223.1:0-16683 GCA_025631205.1 Nesometra sesokonis
CAAAATTTGGTGCTTTTGGAATAATTTGAAACAAAATATTCCTGGAAGATATGATGCTTTCATTGAAGATTTAAGCCTATTTATGAATATGTATGGAAAGTATAGGTCAAGGGTCCATAGAGGCTATTCCGGTCGCTTCGGAAAAAATATTCCATTAAGGCGAATAGCAAATTATATGTTCTGAATATTTTGGCGCAAAAACCAAAGCTTTACGACGATTCGTTATCGAATTATGGTAATGTATCTAAATTTAGGTCAAAGGTCAAAAGTATAGTTTCCGGTCGTTTTTCGAAAAAAATTGTCATTAGAGCTAATATGAATATGCATCTTCTGAACAATTTGACACCAATTTCATCTCTTTATGATCAGTGGTTTTAAAGATACGGCATTTTAATTAGAAAATGGCCGCCATTTTTATTATGCAAATTACGTGACCCCTGGGGGTCAATTTTCTTGGCGCCCGGCAGAAATCTAAATGGTATGGTGTGGGCAACCTATATACAAAATTTGGTGCTTTTGGAAGAATTTGAACCAAACAGCCTATATTTAGCCCTAACACACTCCACTATTAGAGATTTTAGCTTTTGTAATTTAAAAGTATTTAATCAATGTCCAGTTTACGTTTTTGTGAATTCAATCAAATAAAGTTTGAAGAGTATCGGTACATAAGAAGGAACATGCGTTTTCAATTATTAATTTAGTGCTGTATTCAACACTTTTTAACCACGAATTTTTTCTAAATTTGTAGTATTTAAATTACATACAACGTTAAAAAACTTAAATGATACATTGAGATCCATTATTTTTATGTATCAGTTTTGGTATTATTACAAAGATTAACTGATTGGTTGTGGTTAAAATATAAATATAGTTAAAACAAATTGATTTTGATTCCCGTAATTATTTATTGCCAAATTGTAAAGCAGAGAGTGTTGACAACAGCAATGTAACAACACAGTTAAATTTGACCAATTGAAAATAATTAGATTTACGTAACATTGACTGTCTTTGGCTATATGCCTATACTTAGAACTACTGCAGCTCTAGTATACATATCATTATTATGCTTCTAGTATTAATTTGTAAAATTCATTTTTCATCTATGTATATGTGGCAAAGCCAAGGTAAAAGAGGCATAAGCCGCAACGGTAGGTTTCAACAATAGGCAGAAATGAGAAAATGGTCAAATTTTTTAATATTTTGTTTATCTGAAAAACATACATTTTAAACACTCATCTTTCACACTACATTAAACAATTTTCAGATATATGATTTAGATAATGGTCTAAATATGCAATTTAAAATAACCTTGCGTAGTCACAGTATACTGATACGCAATTTCCAAATGCAGTTTTTTCTTACTTACATTCTAAATCCTCAAACTTTGATTGTTCAGAACTTTGCAAGGAAACATCGTATGAATCTGGTTTTTTTTTTGCATGTTAGGCCTAAAGCTTGGCTAAAGATAAAAGTGTCGTTTTATATTCTTAAATAATACAATTTTCATTTTTCGAATTATGCCTACTTTGGTTTGACTCTACCACATATAGTTTCTGTTCTTGGGAAATGCACAGTGATTCAGTGTATCCAGCTGTACAAGGAGTAGGCCTATTTGCTCGAAATTCTGGGATAGACCAGTTTCCTTTCGGGGATTATTATGTCCCACTCATTTACGCTATAGAAACTTTGGAGAACATCGAACTACATGGGTCATGGTTGTAAGTAAAATGGAAAACTTATTGTACAGTATCTCTATCTGCTCATGCGTTTTCTACCTTTTGTTGTCTTTGATTTCCACATTTCGCAGACGACACTGGCGTTCCATGAACAGTACCTTTCCTTCCAGCCACCGTAGACGTCTGAAACGACGCAGTCAATTATATTGCGGAAAATCTGTGACGGTGGTGACGTTACAAAATCTGTGGTAGAATATTGAACCATTTAGAATTAAAATGAATGGGAAATGAATTTTGGTGTTTACTGTTTGAGTTGACATAACCTCTACCTTTCTCAGTTTTCCTATTTTTAAATTTTAATACTATCTAAAATGTAAAAAAAATATTATAATGAAAAATAATTAATAAATGTATTATAGTTTTACGAATAGGACAAATAAGTGTTTCATATTATTTTATAATATGCCACGCCCTCTAGTATAGGCACCATATGTTAAGACTGTTGTAATCGTGTGACAGATGTTAGAAAAACAGGCTCATGATGGCCTTCTTTTGTCATTAATAATTAGTAACAATAATGTTCAAATCACCATTTCGACAATTGCTAGAGACACCGATCCTATATAAGATGCCTGCTAGATATAATATATTTTCAACAAAATATTGAACACAAATTACTTCAGCCACGCTAGAAAATGTTCCGATGTTAGAATATCACCACTCCTCTTATGCTTCGGGGTGAAGGGCAGAAATACACATTCAGATAAGGCGTTAGGCATTTGTACGTGCACATGTGCACGTTAAAGAGCACAGACACACTCTGGAAAATATTTTGTGATTGTCTCCCTATCTCTGCAAAATCTACCAGATGACTCCGAATATAAACAAGTTAACGTACTTAGTAGATTGCACTGGGAATATTCCAATCTAAACTAGAACTAACGTATGGATGATCCGCAAACTAAACAACGCACGTACACATTATTACTTCATTCGTACTACTAGCAATAGGCAGTTTACGAAGCAGGACGGAACGAGACAGGACCGCGTTTGTGTTCGATGAAGCGTGCAACATAAACACTGCTTTCGCATCACGAAGGGCTGCACTACACATTGACTAAAACACATTTGTTATTGTACTGAAAGCTTTATATTTGTTTTAAAAACCGTAAATGACGCTTGTTTTAGAAAATTCCATCTTTTCACTTACAATTTTATAGTTATTTAAAAATACTACAAATTTCGTACACGTTTACAGTAGACGGGAAATATTCAGTTTTGTTAAGGGTACTTATCATGCGCACAGACGGAAGTAAGTGTCAAGCGCAGTGTGAAAAATGGGCGGAGACTAACGTAAATTCCGTCAAACACGGCGTTCTAATCCTTTTGCGTAAACTCTGAATAGGCGCCTACGGCGTGCACAGAACAGCATTTTATACTGTTATGCTGATGGGAGGACATTTTCTAAGATGGATTGCGCCATCTATTACCGATACACTACGGTGTCTGTTATTGGTGTAGGAAATGAGATCTCAACCGATGTGACCAATCACATTGCGTTTTATATAACCATTACCGATTTTTATAGTGCATATAGCACGCAAACGCGTGCGAAATTTTTGTAATAAGCTGTGTAAAGACAATCCAAAACCGTCTGAGTGTGTGCCAAGTTCCATTGCAATCCCTTCAGTGATTTAGGAGCTCGGAAACATGTTAATGCTCTATAGTATAGGTACATTGTTTTTATGACGGGTATAGGCATACTTACTGTGATAAAAACTTTGTTCTTGTGTCGAGCCCCACACATACCGCCCCTCTACGTTGATGTCATTTAAAGCAATCCAGTACAGATATTTTCCGGGTAACATCTGGGCCACCTTGCGCCGAAGAAGTTCGTTTTCAGTTGCTGAAGATATCACAGGAAGAGCGCCGCCTATGCGTTGACACTTTCTTTGCGCTTCAAACATGGATAATTCTTCATCGAAAAATCGGTAACAACTTCTTCTCCAACAATCTATAAATAAATATAGTGATGTTGGATATAATATATAGATGTTGGATTTTACTAAGCAATACACTCAATGCACAATTTACGTTCATACTTACTTATATACAGTACTAACAAACATCATTTGCTATTAAAATCTGGTCTAGTGTGCAGCATGGCTCATGTGCAGGTTAAAGAAAGCAGTACACATTTCGGAATAGAGTATGTATTCAGGTGCATTTCCCACTTACCACTAGAGTGATCCCACTGGAAACATTAAGTCTTCGGAATTAGTGTGTTGTCCTTTATTGTAGGAATAAATATTATTAAACAACTGAAAATATTAGATGTTGTATACAACCTGAGAAGGCAAAATGGTGGGTCTCTGATAAGTAAGAGAAAATAGCTTAAAGCCATGCCAGCACGCAATCCGTAGTATAGGGAAAGACTCTCGTCGTTGAAAAGGTGTAGATACATTTATAATATTGTAGAAGCAAAATCATGGTTTGAAACTTACTTGCATTGGTATTTTGTTTGTTTGGTGTAGAATAATAATTAAGATGAAATCCAGTTTCCGTTGTACTGTGGTCCGTGTACATACGCAACCATGCCTTGTTCGACTTAGAGGTAATTACACGAGGAAGATTAAACCCACAAAAGCTGTTTAAAACATGAATAAAATGACGTACATGTTACAATTATATTATCAAATTTTAATGAATCATGTGCAGTTGAAAGAATCTGGCGATTTTTTAGAGACGACTATGGAGACCTTGTTGGCAGATGACACGCGACGAGGATACATAGCATTAGAAATCCTCATGAGAGAAGCAACTTAAGTCACTGAATCTACACACAAACTTTAAAAATGCTCATCAGATGGGTGTGTGCTATGCATTATTAATTGCGCTCATTTATCTGATACAGTCCAATTTATTGTAATACTTTAAATTGGTATGCGAAAAAGGATACCTTAAAATGTTTTCAACTCCCATGTGGAGCTCAAGATAGGCCAATCGAATCAATCATTTTTTTAAGAGTGCTATATATTTTTTTAATTTGCCCTTTATTTGATCTATCGGGCTTACTAAGTTATCACGGAATAGTGTGTCTTTGTGTTTGTCAACATTGATAAATTTAGGTTCATTACCTATTATCTGAGTGGCGAGATTCTAACGTACCTTTCGCCACCATTATACAAATCATCAGTTCGAATCAAGACGCTGTCGGCCTTGCAATCTGGTGCCGGATCGACATCAAAGGAAGTAAAGTTTAGTACAATTTTATAGCCAGGTTGTACCTACAATAAGAATAAATGTCCTGGTTAGGTTCTCTCACTCATGAGGATGATCACGGTGATCGAAACCTACAGAAGACGACAGCTAGAATTCGAAGTGGTAACTTGAGACGCCTTCCTGAGTTATTAGAATACCAAAATTATCCGGATTTTATGATAGGCCTACTTCCCGTATTGGATCTTACAAATTGGATCTTATACAGTACTTGCATTTAACGTTATAGTAATACAATACACCTTCAAATGGATCTATAACAAGATTTCAGTTGTTAATAATCATTCTTACACAATAGAAGGTGAGATTATAGTGAAAGAAAATAAAGAACAGTTAAGAATAGCGTATTATGAGAATAAAATAGAGAGAACTTAATATCATTAGAAGAAGCAATTTTTGAAGAAGTACAAAAATTTAAGTTAAGAATTACGACGGTTTGATGAAGAGAAAAGGAAAGAAATATAGTGGAAAAAACGTTCGTTTTGTTCCTAAGTAAATCCCAAGCCTTACCCTTATGTACCACATACAATACACTTTATTGTCATAATGTGACGGGAAATTTGGAGATGAGATGCTTCCACTCTGGGCTGTCAACTTGAAGCGGCATTTCTCTAAGAGAAGAATAACAAACGTTAAAAATACAATTTCCAACGCACATTCTTTTAAATTTTAGTTGACTGAACATCATTACTATTTTGTGCAATTTTAATTATTGTTTCATTATATATTATTCCTATTCTTTTTATATGTTCTTTTTACTTGTTGAATTTCAATGTTGTTGTTGTTGTTGTTGTTGTCGCCGTAGTATTGCTAAAGGAGTCGGCTATCAGCTGCGTTTGACTACAAATTCCAAACCTGGAAGTTGTGGACTCATTGTTCGCTTGTTCGTGCCAAACCATTCACGTTGCCAAATGCGCTGATAATTGCGGCAACTTTATGGAATGTCTCCAAAAGGAGCTTGGAGTTACATCAATAACTTGTAACTTTACAGTACATAGATTGAATTCTAGTTCCCAGATATCTTAATCAATGAACAACAACGAAAACTAGGTAATTTTGACAACGATGGAATTTTTGTTGAGTTCATTATCGCATTCATGGCGATGATTCGTTGTTGGTATGGATTAAAATGAATGAATGGACGAACGAACGAACGGACGGACGGACGGACGAACGGACGGACGGCCGAACGGCCAGACGGATGGACGGACAGACGAACGAACGAAAGAACGAAAGAATGAATGACCTTTGTAATTTGAATACAACACTGGCTACCTGATTTTCTGTTCCATCTGAGAGTGACACCAGGTTGGTCGATCCGTATTTCAGATTTAGGCCTATGTTGACCCAACACCATTAAAAAAAATGACTGTATGCCGATCACGCCATTGTTGATCACAACCAGTGGCCTGGAATCAGTTTGATTTGGCCCTTTACACTGATGATTCTCGCTCATATTTTACAAAACAAATTTCGATATCCGATGGCGCTACAAATGCATGTTTAATAAAATAGCAGGTCAAGCAACAACAATAAAGGCCAGGAGAGAGGTAAGCAGCTACTTACAATTTAAGTCATTGGTTTCATAGGGATTTGTTATAACATCCAAGATGTGTTGTTTTGAAGCACTTATAGAGCTTATAGGCCTAATTTGTGCATAATATGTTGATGTTATGTTATTTACCTTTGACAGTATTGTTCCTCTTGTGACAGTACTTTCCCATATATTTCTCTGGACAGATGCATTTACACTTGTGTCCTTGGTAACCGCCGTTTACGCATTTTAATTTCTTTGTACATTTTGCTGTTGAATAAGATGAAAAAATGATTAAAGGATACTGTACTATTATTTAAAACATGGAAAATGGTATGGTAAAGGATGACAAGATAGAACACTCTAGACAAGTGTAGATATTATAATTATTGTAATTTTGACAAACCAATTAAATAAGCTGACTGACAGATATACCATCCTTTCACGGAGGCCGTCCTCAAAATGACAAATCTTTGGTTTAGCAAACCATTCACAGGTAGGTGGCGGTCGTCCGATGACAGGGTCGTATACATCACTCAAAATTCAACGTATCAAGAAAATACTGTAATGGATCAGACATAGAGGACAGAAAACCATGAACCGAGACGGAGGAGCCCCTCACTGTGTCACGTATACAACTCTGTCCCTAGGCTACGCCACCATCAGGTGAGCGGGTTACTTAACAACAGAGCCGTAAAGATATCCGTTGAGTGTCAGTCAAAATTTTTGTTTTGTAAAAAATTAAACTATTATAATAATTATTATGGTACATGATTATATTTGCTATTTGATAATTCAAAACATTATTGATGATGGGACAAAGCGATAAGGTAAACTACATGAAGATGGAAAACACTAGGCGGGGCTTTTAAAACATTAGATTAAATAGTCTTGATGTGGTTGTAAAGTACTATACAGCCAACATAAAATCGCATAATTTTTGCAAGAATTAAGAAAATACAACAGCCAATTACCGCACAAAAAAGCCATAACACATTACGGACTGAGGGAATAATTCAGATTTGAGCCTAGTTAAATGCAAATTCAGTTCGAAACTAGATGTGACTGTAGTTTTTCTGTGTACAATACACCGTCATCTTCGTTGTGTTTTACCGTTGCATTATTTTACTTTTTTTTGATAGTTTTTTTGTGCAATTAAAAAAATATATCCATCATAGCATATTTTAGCTGTAATCTTTGTATTTTTCTTCAATTGAAACAATTTAGAATAATAGTTGTTTAAATGAAGAACACTCTATATAGGTGAATGCCCTTGATCTAAATAACTTTTGGCAATGAGTATTATTTTCTACGTATCAAATTCTCATGATAGACGTGGACAGAACTTTCCTAATTTATTCATTTATTTTGACATCATACAAACAAAAGATTGTATCCATTGCATTAGGATAAGTTTTATGGTCGCGAATTCATTTAATTTGATGCGAAACGCCAGTTTTTCCGGGATTTTCGCTATTTTTTCACACATTTATCGTCATAACTTCACTTCTACTTGTACAATTTTCGCCAATGTTCCGTTATTCTATTCCAAATTTAATAATAGTTGCATTAATTTAAATTTTAATTTATAAGATTGTGAAATCTCGTCGGACTTTTTAATTTTGTAACGGTCGTTTTCCAAATTTTCTCATGTAAAATCTGCAGTTTTAACAGAAATATGGCGGATCGTCTTAAGTTTTTATGTAGCAGCTTCGCCAATATTGGACCGATTTTTGCCATTGTTGTGGCAAAATGTTCCTTTATTAATTACCTATAACATATGTAAAAATCAATTCGATTGGTTGATAAACGGCGTCGGTCTTTTTTTGTTTTGTAAGAATCAATGAGTAGCAAGTCAGTCAATCAAAGTAGCTGGACTTTGGAAATAAAATGCTGAATGTTATTTACGTTTTCCTAAAATTTAAATTTTATTTTTAGTTTGTGCATATGTAGGCGAAATGTATATGTATAATTTTTAATGATTTTACATAACAAATGTGGTAGTTATGACAGTTTATAAATGACGATTTCTACCCGCACGAACAGATTTTCTTTCGGTTCAAGATCTGGCCTATTTAGAATAGGCTAAAAAAAAAGGTGATAGAAACAAAATTATGTAGATATAATGCTCATAATTTTGCACTTCTAAAAGCATATAACTTCTGAAATGTAACATTGGTGAACTTAGCAAATATTATTTTCATTCTGCATTAGAAAACATCACTATTTTTATTAAATTAGATATTCACAAACATAAAATACCCCTACTTTATAATGGAATATTCTGGTCTTTTATACGACACCCTATTGTTTTTGCTTCCGACAAGATAAAAGTGTACGCAAAGGCAATTTTCAACAACTGGCTGACAAAACTTATCTTAAAAATTATTGAAGTTAAAGTTCTATAAACCATTCAAGGATTAGCAATTGTAACGCTTATTCAAATAAAATGTTTAATTTGGCTCAAAATCAGAGAATTAAAGTCATGCCCCGGTCACTTCAATCCTTACGGATGCGGTGGCCACTTTTGAATGCACTGAAATGAAAGTATTGAAAGAAATTCCGATTTTGGAGTCGTCAATTAGAATGTTCAAGATATTTCTAACTGCACACACTTAAATTTAATTGCAGACAATTCAGTCGTTTACCGACAGCACTAACTGTCGGTTGACGACCTGAATGAATTTTAGAAGGCAGAGAAAGAAAACCAAAGGAGGGGTGAGTCGTAAAATTGAAAAATGATATATATGAATTTATGAAGCTATATAATATTATCTTTCACATGCAAAAACAATCAGTTTAATACCATGTTTTTTGCGAAGTTATGTACAATCATTATCAGTATATTATGATTAATGTCTATCATTTTGAATTGTATTTTTACAATTTTTGATCATTTATATGAACATATTTTAATATAGTATAAAATGTGAATGTTTAAACTTGTTTTTGAAATAAAACACATTTGAAAAGAAATTACTATTACTTTTGTTTCTGCCTATTGTGGAAAACTAACTCTGAATTCTAACAAATTTCAAAGTAATAATTCGAGGAATGAGGGCGCGCTGTACAGCCCGTTTGATAAAAGTAATGCATTTCCGTCATACATGAGCAGTTTTACACAAGGACGTTAGAATCTGAGCTCATCGGGATACGAGTACTTTGGTTTTCTCAAGTTCTGGTAGTCATATTGGTTTCAAATTCAATAGGCAGTTTCTCAATAACGTCAGTTCCTATCCGTCGGTCGGTCATTTTTGTAAAATATGTATTTTACACATTATTTGCATACAATATAGGCCTAATTCTTTCTCTTTTTTAAATAAATAACTCTATAATCTAAACATTCAGTGAATGAATTACTTGCCACTACAATTGTATGCTATGTTGACTGATTTGGCATCGTAGAATGTTATATCCGGCGACGGTCCTACATCGTATTGTTGCAGGGGGTCGACTGTAACAAATTTGGTTCCCAGTGGTCCATACTGCAAAACATATCAGATGTATAATTATTTTCAGTAAATGAATCACATAATAAATTACAATAATTAAGTACGACGGAACTTCTTGGGGCGTCTGTATAACAAGGGAAACAAATAAATGCAACATTTATTCTCTCCATGTCAAATAAAATTTAAGTTATTTTACTCAGTTCCGTTAACCTTAACTGCCGAGTGACTTCGGGTTGACCGTAAGAAAGTCAGTGATGGGAAGAAGTTGTTCCAAGAGTAAATAGGTCGCTTTAAATTGAATCATTTACAATGTTTTATTCATTAAATAGAAGTGATGATAAAACTGGACAAAGTGACTCATTTTATTATTTAATTAATAAAGTTCAAGAAAAAGTTCTTTACATGTCCGGTGTCCTTAAACCAAAATCAACTGTTTATACTATGCGTTTTTATAGTTTCTCTTGATTTCTCTGAACAGTAGAAGTACATTTTTCGGGTGATTTTCAACGACTTTTATAGGACCACGTATACAGTGAACCTTCCAAAAGAGTTATTTGGACAGTAATTATGTCCGTTTTCTCGATAATTTTATTTCGAGAAAGTTTAGTAGTATATGGTTTAACCATTATTAGACTTTAGGAATACTATTTTGGAATATTTTAGATCTTAAAAATCAGAAAATAACTAATCTATATGGTTGTGTTTACATTTAAATACTAAATGAAGGGACAGTAGTGACGATCTAAAATATTATGTCGCCCCTGTTTTTTTTTATTTGACATTGTTATCTGCATAGGCCTATTTATTTATTTACTTTATGTGTTCAATTGAATGTATTATGTAATGTGGTAAAAATAAATGTAATTGAAATACTTAAATATATAATAATACAAAATATATATTCGATATAAAATGGTGAACATATGCAGCAGATCCAAGGCAAAGGAGACATAAGAGGAAAATTGAAAATTGAGTTATTTATAGATTATGTAACTATGCATTATTATCAACACGAAAAAAAAAATCAGTTTCATATGATGCTTCCTTTGCGAAGTTATAAACAATCAAAGTTTGAAAATTAAAAATGTGAGTTTTGAGAAACTGCATTTTTGACTAGGTAGGGTCATTTTAAATTGTATTTTTTTAAACATTTTTTATCATATATCTGAAAATTGTTAATGTAGTATGGAAGCTGAATGTTTAAACTGTATGCTATTTCTAAATAAAATAAAATATGAAAAAATGCATTTGTTTATTTCTTTCTATTTTAGAAAACTAGCTTTGTGACTCATGTCCTATTTGACTTGCCTCTATCATATTGTTGACATATAAAGTTAAACGACATTCAGAGATTCGCATAGATGATACATTATAATTAACATCTTTCTATCTATATTACATTGTTTTAAATGTACATGACTCAATTGACATACCTTTCCGTAATGCATTATCGAGCTAAGGTCGTATTCAACATTCGTAGTAGCTGTCATCATCTTTTGGTAACGTGAGGCCTCTTCTTGTGGCACATTTTGCCACAACATCGTTATATGTTCGTCCCTGTCTGGCCTGTTGTGTTCGTGGTACAAACCAATGGAATGGCCTAGCTCGTGCATCACACCAAACAACTAAAAATAGTAAAATTATGAAAGAGCACTCTTGTCAAAAAGAACACGAAAAATAAACAATGAAAATTTACAAAGAGCACATGGCCGTGTATGTTAAACACGATATTTTGTTAAAACACTTATGTGGCGGCGACTGCCTTCCATATTTAATATTATCGAATGTCAGCCGTGACATTTTGTCGGTAATGTTGTGTATGTATTCGTTATGACTCACTCATAATAATACAGACCTCATTTCGGAAACATGTAAATAATGTTATAAAGGAGAGGTTACGATAGAAAGTGAAAATTAACTTAAGGTAATCAATTCAAAAATATTCAATACAATGCAGGCCAAGAAGCTACGTTATTAGGACTACACATCAGGGTATCGTTTAATAACACCCGTCTTCCCACTTACATAAGGCTCGGATCCTGTTTTTGCACCTTCATTATTTAAAATTATCTTTTGGAGCTTATCTAACCTGTTGGAGTTTTGACCTTTCGGAGTTTTTATTTACATTTTGTAGTTTATGTTTTAAACTTTGTTGAGGGCATTTGTTTACTTTTTTTAGTTTTGCATTATTTCGTGTCTTCTAGATTTTAAAAGGCCTATTTTGGTTTTGTTTTACCTAGTAGATTTTTTTTAGGCTACTTTTTAGAGTTGGACGACGATTTTACTCATCTGACCCTAAATGTCCGGCATGTAGAAGAAATCCGAAAACAACATCAAATTAATAATGAGGCGCAACCTGCACTTTCAACCTACATCTTTAGTATAGTTTGTTAAAAGATAATTGGAACGTCATGTTTGTTTTTTTTTTTAGAATGAAATTCCTACTAAGCCAATGTGACATACCGTGAATGACATTTATTATAAGTCGAATTATTCGATTGTCAAACTCAAGCTTAAGAAATGTCACCGTCGGTAAAAGAGGAAATTCGTTTATCTGACTGGTTATTGTTCGACTTAACTTCAGTTACATTCATTAAATACGAAGTTAATTTAATTTGAAGTAATGCTTAGTCAATTGTATATTCCCCATGAAGACAACATGGAAGTAGTTTGATAGGTACCTAAATCCATAGCATCGACTTTTTTGAAGTTTTGGAGTTCGTTAACACACTGATAAACAGTGCCTTTGCCAATAAAAACGCATCCGTCTAACGTATAGGCCTATGTAGATTTATAAACTGTATTCACATATAATGCATGCAATTACATATTTATATATACTTTATTTTTTACTGGTAATTACTAAAAAAAAACTTGAAATCTTTTTGAATATTTAGGCCTATAACATAATATGTTATGCAGGAGCGGATTTAAAGGGGAGCGGACCGGCTTCGCCCCCTTTCAGAAAGTAAAATAATAATATAAAGACAAGAATTGATCCAATAAATACGCCCCCGAGGCCTTTTCCTGGCATTTAAAGACCAAAATTTCCCGGGGAGCATGCCCTGAATCCCATACAACTGACTCACCACCGCCCCCTCTCCTTTTCAAAAGTCTGCAGAACATATTTCAAGTTTTTTTTATCATACAGGTTCAATTAATTTTATTTAATTTTTAACTGTTGTCTCAAATAATAGTAAAATTATCTACTGGAACCTTTAATAGTAACAGGCGTCCCGATGACAGTACAGTACCGCACTGATTTTTTATGTCATGTGGCTCGGATTCACCAGGGAACAGTTAACCGAGGTCTTTTTTTAATTGTGTAGGTCAGAAAAAATGTTCAATTCTTTGGGGCGAGAAGTCCCACTAGTAACGGTAGGCATATTAATAAATAAATGAACTAATAATGCCGAGGGTTTGTCTTCATTGCAGTTTTCCCAAAACGTCTAGACATTAACACTTAGGCAATTACGGTACTACTCTATCAGATTATAAAATTGTACATTGATAGTATGTGAATACCAAAGATATTCAACGTTGTATAACGTAGGCCTAATATCAATCTATACGAATATTGCGTTTATAAACGTACCGTATTACAGGCGTTGATGAACTGTTTTATACTGTATCTACCAACAACAGATCGGCATCTAAACAATAATACAAACCACAAATATTAGAAACAGAAAATGCATACACTGTTGGAGGACGAACCCCTCCAAAATGTAACTAACTAAACAAAATAACACAAACTGTTTCAATTAGCATCCGTATCATATTCACAGAGGCAGACCTACAACACATTTAAATAACATTCCCAAACCGATAGGATTAAAATTTATTACAGAATCATTTGCATAAAAGCCACCTGTGATGTTTCCATAACCCTCGTGGGGTGATTTGTCTATGTTACGATACAAATCATCACGTTCCGGAATAAAAATCTGGGGCATAATGTCTACAGTCGATCCCCTATGTCAGCAGCCACAGAAATAACTGGTCACTCACTAAAACAGTGCAAATTATACTGAAGCGAAAAAGAGCTAGCTATTAAGGTCAAACCGTAATCGTTGATGACTACAGGTATGGTGACTGAAATTAAACATTATTAGACCTACCAGGTTCTTAACAAATTTGAAAGTAATATTATCATGCTTTATTTATTTTATTTAATATTTTATAACGTGACATCCAACATAAATTTTTCTCGTCAGTCATCTACAGAACGAGTTCCACTTCATATTTTCTACCTTGTCTTATCATGGAGGTAACCTCCCTGGTCTCATTATGAATATGAGGCTCAGGGAGTGACGCCCTTTGTTAGGTTGTAGGAAAGATTGTGGGGTACGTTGAATGTCGCGGGAAGGGGAATTTTAGCCAATCGACAACAGGTGAAGTCAATCGATCAACAGGTGAAGCATCGAAACAGGGTGCAGTTACTAGGTGGCTTACGGACGAATTGTTCTGTGTTGAGAGTAGTCGAGGTGGGGTGGCGGAAGGGGGGGGGGGGTTATTGTGACCTATTAAGACACGACTGACGTTCCATAATAGACTTGGGCGTCAGCTATTACCAGAGATGTTTTTGCTTGAAGTCATACGCACGCAAAGATTAGTCTTCTCTTCAAAAAGTGGGAAAACAAGCCCGTTTTCGAAACGCTGTCGAATTTTGTGAGGCTCCAAAATGTCGAGGGAAATTGGTAAAAGTACCACCTTGTACCCTAAATCCGGGAATGGGTGTAGTGTGAGGGCAAATTTGGAACTGGAACCCAAAGATTTGAATTACCCTATTCACTCAGTTTCATTGTTCTCTGAACCACCAAGCTACAACCAGTTCACATCATCATGTATAGGTTACAGGTAAGCCAATAGGCCTAATATAATAATATTTATGATAAATTATGGCAAAACCTTCAAAACAAAATGTTTAATCTGGCAAAGGAACCAGGTACAACATAGTTTCCATTGTAGTCGGGCATTGACACGTTAGTATGACACTGTGCAATGACTAAATGATAAATTTAATAAGAAAAACGTCCAAAAACAAATTAAGTGTTTGTTCCTTATTGTCAAAATATTTGACCCATCCTGTCGTCAATTTTGTAATCAGTTCAAACTTGTCACTGGACTTGAGTAGGCATATTTAATTCATAACATACATTTTGTTTATATGCTATTTTCAAAATATTTTACTCACATTGTGTCAAGCTGTAGTTGATACGGACTAGTTCCATCGTAAAAAATCCCTTTAAAAATAGTTCACCCGTTCTGTTATGAATTAATGTGTCACTCAATTGAATTGGTAGTCTATTCGTTCTATGCTATTATTTTTTTACCCAGTCTGTTGTCAATTTCTGTTGTCAAAATAAATCTGTCACTGGTCATAATTAAATAGCCTATAATGTTTTTTTTTTTTAGTGTCAAACATTTTGACCCATTTCTATTGTAAATTATGTTGTCAATAACAATTTCACTGATTATAATTTCCAGCCCGGATCTGGGTGGGGGGTGGGGGGACGGACCCGATCCCCTTTTTGAAACAAAAAAATATGTATTTGACACAATGTTGGGGCGCTAAAAGTCACACCAGAGAGGATCTGTAGAGAAAAATTTTCACGGGCCCTAGGCGGGCCCTAGACCCACGCCTATTGTTATCATTTTTCTGTTAAAAGCTCAAACCTGGGCTTCTCCAACTTGGCATCGGGCCCCTATTTCTAGCGCCGTTGGACCCGCCCTTAATTTCTAGCCTATAATGTTCTTGCTGTTGTTACAATTTTGTCCCATTCTTCTGCCACTCCGTTGTCATTTGAAATTTATCACTGATAGTTTCTAGTCTATGACATTTTTGCTATTGTCTAAATACTTGACTCATAATTATGTTGCCAATTTCAATTTTACTGATCATAATCTCTAGTGTATAATGCACTCGCTATTGTCAAAATGTTTTACCCATTGTGTTGGCAATCCAAAAGTATCACTGGGTATACTTTTTGACATATTTTCTCTTTTTTTTCAACCCGTCTTGATCGCTCTTGTCTAAGCCCCTTCTCACGTCGTCCTTGACTTGTCTGAGTAAAGAGATTGTAATACGACGATACGAACTGAATTATATTGGGTGTTTATAAGTCTAGCTGTTTTCAATGAATGTCAAAATTACTGATAAATGAATATCAAAAGTATTGATCGATATCCATAAATCTGATTTTAAAGAATATAAGGAATTAAACAGATTGGATTTACATGAGATACTAATCATGGTTAAATTTTTATTCACACTTTTTAAACACAACAGAGACAATGACATTTATTTAAATTTAATATTAATGTATAATTGTGTACTAAAAGTCTACCTTTAAATGAACCGCAAAAGTTAATTGGATACGATTCAACATACACACGATGACAATAGCAAACTGAGTGGTTAATAGTATACGAGCTGCAACATAACACCCTAAAATATATAAATCATTAATGAAGTTTTTATCTTTCTTGTTTTTGAATATCGAAAAATACTTATCGACAGCCAAAATTATTTATGGAAAGCCAAATTTACTTATGGATATCAAAAACTGTTTTTCGACGTCCATAAATCTGATTTTAAAGAACATTTCCTGGTATAGACCAATCCGAGAAGAATTGCACCCTCTATTGTCGCCGCCATTGCTGGGAACTTAAATTTTCCAAAACAAAACTCAACAGCGTCAGCGATGATTATAACGACATGGTGTGATGGCCTATCTAT
>JAOTQE010073234.1:0-16678 GCA_025631205.1 Nesometra sesokonis
TAAGTCGTACGTACGAGATAACAAGTCGTACGTACGACATAATTTTTTTTACCGATGTCCCTAATGGGGCTTCGTAGTTTTCCCCAAAAAGTACAATGCTAATGAAAATATAGGATAAGACTATAGCTCAAATATACGCCAAGCGCTATTTCCAAACGGGGTTGGCATCTTCCCCAGTTTAAATTTGGCAAGGGAAAAAGAGGTTATTTGACCTGCTTTACGTGTTATCCAGTGTTATTTTAATTTTTAAGGGTCAATTTTAATGTGGCGCGCATAATATAAATGGGGCGCAACTTCATTTTGCAAATTGCTTTTAAGGGGAGTAGGTGCGCGCCGGATGATACACCCAACAAAATCCTTCCCTGCTGGGAAAAGCTGATAATTTTTTAGTAAACCCAAATCGGTGGTATAACCTTTCATCATCCTCGATATGATCTATTGTATTGGGACAGGAAAAAAATGCTCTTAATACCTAATAACGCATACTCTCTATACTTTTTGGAAAACATACTTTCTGTTTTGGAATATAGAAGATTTTTTTTCTTTTGCAAATATTTATCTTCTGTTTTGGAACACATTTGTTTTTATTCTTGAAACTTTTTTACTATTTGAACACGATAGAGCATTCATAGAAAAGTTTTCTGGGCCCTGCCTCCGCCTATTGCCATTCATTTTTCCGATAATCTCTCACACTGCTCCGTCATTCAGGAATAACACTAACCACCTCCCTCACACACACACACACACACACACAACATTCACGAGCCAGAATACGGGCCTAGTAGTAAATGATGTGACATCCCTTAGGTGGGCACCTGCCAAACAGTGGTAATCTTTGTATGGACAACGCAACGTTTGTTTCAGTTTAACTCAGATAGCTGATCCAGTGGCGTATCCAGGGGGTGCTCAGGGTTCTCGAGCACCCCCCTTCGGAGGTAAAAAAAAATAAAAATTACAATAGAAATGTGCAAATATGGGCTTCAGAGGAAAGGGACTATACTGTACTGTAAGGTTAAAGCATCATAAATCGCACAATAAGGTGCCAATGGCAAAATGGGGTGGCAGTAGAGGAAAACTGGGTTTTGTTTAATTTTTTCTGTCAAAACCCACCCTAGGTTCGAGTACCCCCTTCATCAATTCCTGTATACGCCCCTGTGATCAGTTGGTCAAATGAAAGTTTTCACTTTCAATTTCATAAAAGCAGTAATGATGGAAACACAGATGTCAAGGTCAGGCTTAACCACCAAGGTACAACTTTAGTACATTTCTGTGTGGTACTTGACATCTCTAGTGCACACCGAACAACGCCAAATTCAAGTTCAACACAGACTAGCTGCTCGTATTTTGATTAGACGGTCAAATGAAATATAAGCAGAGCTGCAAATATAGACCAGTGGCGGATTTAAGGGGGGCTTAACAGGCTTAAGCCCCCTAAAAGGAACCCGAACATTTTGGGGGTTTAAATAATGACAATTTACTAATAAAAATAGATGGACAGCGGCTATATGTGGGGGCTCCTGTGTTATTTTTTCTTTTAAATTTAGTACTGTATTCAACTTTCTATGTCGTTTTAAAATATTATACCTCTTTAACATTAATCTGTTTTACAGAACCATCAACTTCAAAGTCTGCTAAAATACTAAACAAAGATGAAATCGTAATTTAAGCCTACCCACTCCCCCAAATCACAATCCTGCATCCGCCCCAGTAGATACAGTACTGGATTTATGGATTAAAATTACTGTAATATTAACGCTGTTAAAATGGGAACTACCATTGCTTTAACTTTCTATCTAAAGATGCATTGTCACTTCCAAATTACCAACAAAATTCATCAATATTAATTTGGAAATTAACTTGCTGATACTGAAAGTTGGGAACTTCGGAATGAAAATTAGAACAGTATATGTAAACATTATTTAATAAACTTTTTTAAATGATCAAATATCAAAATCATTGAAAAATCATAAAATATAATTTTTCGCAATGTTGTAAAATTTGGGGCAAATATATTAAAATACCTTAATTTCTTATGTTGCCATTTTTTCAAGTGAAAATACATCGTTAAAAAGCAAACAAAAAAAAGAAAACAAAAACAAAAACTTGGAAAAAAAAATTGCAATAAACTGATGTAGTTGCAGACAACCAAAAACTGTTTATTATTCAATATTTTATTTTCCGCCACCACTGAATCGTTACAGTTGAATACAGAACGGTTATTATTTTGATTAAAAAGGCACATAGAAATAGAGTAAAATAGAGGCATCTAAATAGTGAGATGCAATACTATCTTATGTTTATAACACTAAATGCCCGAGTCATGTTAAAAAATATGGTTAATGAAATACTGTATTTGACTGATACAGTAATACATTGCAATCCAGATTATGCAATAAATGGCAAAAAAACAAAACAAAATGAATAGGAGATTGTGAAGGGCGTATCCAGGGCTGTGTTCGGGATGCAATACAGAGACAAGTAAACATGACGCAGTGGTCAACAGAGGGAATCAAATACCAAGAAACTGACAAACAGGAATATGGAGCTTTCGTTTTACATGACGGATCGTTTTACGAAAGAGAAAATGACATGTTTTCGTGATCTTTCACCGTCCCCAGAAAACGACAACGGATCAAGCCTTTTGCAACCCATAGTCTAGCATGAACAGGACTAGACAGGTCAAAACTAAGTGCAATTCAAGTTGTTTGACAAGAGTGAATAGGGTCTTCTTTTACAAGACCCTCAAGAGGGTGTAGAGTGCAGTTAGTTGAGGCTAGGCTACTATGCCTACATCCTTAGCCTACGCTAGGCCTATGAATGTTGTAGGATAGTGGCCGGCGTTCTGCTTTTTTGTTTGTTTTTGTAAATCATCGAGATCAAAATTAATGTAGTCATAAGTCTACAATCACAATTGGTACATTTGTTGACTTCTTACTTCACAAGTAAATATGCCTAAGGCTTACCACTTGCCAACATGTAAAGCTTGGTCATGATGAAATTAGCAAGTTCATGGCTGTCCTGAAAAACTAAACGGGTTGTGCTGAGAACGGACACTGCATATGCCCGACTGTGCTATACCATTGCAGAACGATCCGTTGTGCAAAGCGAAAGCTCCATAATGTCCACATTTTAAATATGCCACTGTTTTTACCTCACATTTACAGTTTCGTATTTTGAGCACAGATAATAATGATAACCTGTGTATCTGGATTCTTATTACTTCATTATGTGCATGGAAATATGTATTAAATGATATTTGCATAAATTAAATGATACCATTTCATGGTAATGTATTGTAAAATATAGGAATATAGTGTCTTTGAGACATAGCTGCTAAGATTTATCGCTACATAGCCATCCATATTTTCCATTTTACTGTCTAGTTTTTTACTCTTTACTACAAAAAAAACTGCAGTTAAAGAACTTTTAAATTGAAGCAAATTGATTTGGTTTGTACAAAAAGTAAACACAGGTTTTAAGAATGCATGATTAATAACTGATCAATGTGCCAAAAAATAAGTACAGTACTACAAATTAATATTTCTAAAAATAATACTGTTAATTTCAACAGTTATATATATATTTTTATGCTATTACATGATAAAAAGATGTCATGAAAAATAAATAAATGTTGCACTTCTATGGGGTAAGACGCTTTGGGTCACGTGGGAACATAGAAGTCTTACGGATGTTGTCAAGTCCAAGGTACAACATGGTGACACGCTCAAGACCGATGCCCCCGCCAGCATGTGGGGGTGCTCCAAACTTGAATGAGTCGATATACGATTGGATAGTGTCCAAAGCTACAAAAAAAAAATTGGGTGTAAATGAAACATTCAGGTTTAATTAAAAATATAATTTCATTGACCAACTCAAAATTATCAAACGATCATATCTACAACCACATTAAGGATGTATTTAAATTTTAAATGTAAACTTTCATGCTCAACAATAAAACATTTTAATTTTTTTTATTTGCTTCAATTTTAAATTGATATTTATTATTAATAATTTGTAATTGTAGATTTATGTATTATTTTAAATGATATTAATGTTAGTTTTGTATATATGTATATAAGTTTGTATTTTTTAGGGCCCCTCATAATCAGCTCATGCTGGATGGGTCACCCTTGTGAAATATGATTAAATAAATAATAAAAAAATAAATAAACTAGAATTGAACTCGTCACTTTGACGAGTTAGCTGATCCGCATTTACTTTTAGTTAAATATGATATGATTCCATGTATGGCAAATGCAAATATGTCATTGTGACGTCGCCATATTTGCATTTTAATTTACGCATTAATTTAACATAGTAGAAATTTAATGATATTTGATCATATTATTTCGGCATATCTGCGTTATTACTCCTCGAATTTCATTTAAAATTCAGTATGTGATGGCGGAAATAATTCCCTTTCTGGAAAGTACAATTCTCTTCCATTCATATTGCATTTTGACTACGTCATCATAGTGTACACGAGGTGGTCAGGACATGATGACGTCATCAATTTTTAATATTTTTAAATATTTTACTTAAAAAAGCACGTTTTTAAAACTATTGTAGTTTAATTTGAAGTTATCTTGGTAACTGGTTGTCGATTTTCTTTGAAATTTTGATATTTTAGAGTTAAGATATGTCTTTTAGTTTACCATTTCCATTAGTTAATTTTGACTACGTAAAAATGGTTAAATTGTGACGTCATCTACTCGCACAAATTTTGATTGTACCCTATTACGTAATCAACCATATCTTTATAACAAATTGCCATTTGTCAATCATAATAAACTTCAATTCCATGTGCACATTTATGTCCCTTAACATCCAGTGTGCGCGAAGTGGTGCGCGTGTACGCGAGCGTTAAAATTTTCTAATGAAAAAGAAAAATTTTAATTTCAAATCGAAAATCTTTGAGGCCAAAATTCGGCTCTTTGGTTTTGTGTTCGAATATTTATTGATAAGATATTTCGAAAGAATATTAATCGTAGATATGATTCAATGTATGGCAAATGCATGTCATTGTGACGTCGCTATATTTGCAATTTAATTTAACATAGTAAAAATTTAATGGTATTTGATCATATTAATTTTCGGCATCTCCTTTAATATTAGTATCTTAAAGTGGAAACAATTCTCTTTCTAGAGAGTAAATTTCTTTTCCATTCATACTGCATTTTGATAACATCATCATAGTGTAAACGTGAATTTAACTAAAATCAACTGCGGATCAGCTAACTCGTCAAAGTGACGAGTTCAATTCTAGTTAGTTTTGGTAATAATTCATTCTGTTTTTCTTCCTATGTAAATTAATTATTTAAGTTGGAACTCTGTAAGACAAGTTTGCTTGTAAAATACTTACGTATTTCGTGGTGGGTGGCTCTCTCTACTAACAGCGCTGGATCATGAATACGCTGAGCTCCTGATAAAATCTCTTCACCTCTCATAAACATATCATATGAGTTTGATGATTTCTAATAAGGTAAAACAAATAGGAAATAGTATTAGTTGATGTTGTTATGTTGATGTTATCACGATAAACAACGATAAACAACAACAACAACAACTATAAACAACGATTTTATTTAAAAAGCAAGACTAGATTTTCAGTCAATCCATGATGTGAATTACTTATTAAGCCTATGAGTCACTTTTGACCTCATATTTTGGTGATTATCTCAAGTTGACCTCACCTATACGACTCTTTGTTGTGAGAGCTCACATTTAGGAGAGCCATGCAGAGCAATCACTCTCGCTCATCTTACAATAGACCAAATTGGCGATGGCCTGTGATATCACAAAACTGCCATCGTGGGTATGAAAATCAAAACAAGCCATAAATCCTATCTCATAACACAGGCATGTGTGAATGTTACCCAAAAATTTGATTGAAATACATATTGAATTTAGCAAGTATGGTCATATTTAAAGCATTAGTAAACATTTACATTAGTCTTTGATAAAGTAGAACACAGTTGATCTGGTTTTAATTTATATTTAAAAGCAATATATATAATTCGGCTGAAAGTTGAAAATCCGTTGATCCACTCAGGAGAGCTAAGCCGCTATTGTGAAATAGCGGATCAGCTCTGTTTGCATGGTTCGGGCCTAAAACCATTCATCGTTCTCAGCAAATTTGAAATGTTTAATTCATTCCAATTTAAATAAAACTAGGCATAGCTAGTGTAAAAAGGATTTATGAATGTATCCCAACAGTTCAAAATGAGTTACCAACAAAGAAATACAAATACATAAACTTTAAAGTTGTCCTTTTTGAGATCCTATTACACAGCGAAGTAGAGAAAAAAAGCGCTCTCTGTTTATAAACATACCCACAAAACCAGATGTAAACAAGGTCGCTAATACGGTGTATTGATGACCTGAATACACCAATCATTTAGTTTTTTTTAATTTATTACAAAACTCACTGGGTCGTTAGGATCGGGCATGGTGTAGAATGGACGGACAGCTAGAGGGTACTTGTCCAAAATGTAGAAGTCTGTGTCATACTTTTTCTTCACAAGTCTTCCAAGGAACTTTTCATTTGGTGTGCTTTGAAAAAAAATAAACATTGTAAAAAACAAGAAATACTCTACTCATTTTACACTACTCTTTACAAGCTTAGTCTGCCCACTGTGTAAATTACTTTCAGGATTCATATAGCTTTAAAAAAAAAATTAATATCATTTTTACATAAAACCTTTTTTTAATATTTTAAAATTCTACTTTTTAAAGGGGTCACAAATATTGTAACCATTTTGTTTCATAAAATAAAAAAAGTTATCAATCACTGCAGTACTGCATTTATTGCAGTTATTTAATCTCATAGTCTCTCCCTTATTGTTATAAAATTTCTAAAAAAAAAACTCTTTGTTTGATGTATCTTGGCTTTCAGGCAAAATGTCAAAATCATTAATAGTATTGTTTGCCCTTCCCTGTTTGAAAAAAGTAAGGTTTTTTTTATATATTATTTTTTGTTAAAGCTACAAATGACCTTGCAATTAACACTTAAGTAAAATGAAGGCGTTTAGTAATGTACTTCACTTACCCTACATGTGGTTATGTTGTGAAGCAAATTTTAACTTACTATTCTTTTTTTTAACTAAATAAAATGTTTGAACAGGACCATTTTTGTAGGGGTGGTGGAAAAGAGAAAACAAATGATATTAACAACCTGTAGAGAGCAGAGAAAACTTTTAATGAGAGCCAAAGGTTACTCAAGGTCAAATATTGTCACACCTTGTGACACCTTACATATCTGCTGTATCTAACGAAAATATGTATTCTGTTAGGCCTGATATTTGTGAGAAGTCTTTCGTCACTTTAAAAATCTCTGTTGAGTTATCTACATTTTTAAACATTCATGGCCTTCTCCATTTTTTATTACAGAACTCATTGAAAATCATTCAAATATTATGTTATCTGTTCACTACAAACAATCTCAAAAACAACGACTCTACCATCTAACCTGAGATCATCTTCATCACCCATCTCAACACCGTTATCTCTTAGCATCTGAACGGCTTCGGGAAAGTTGAGTATGAGTGGTGGATCAAGAAATTTGAAGGGTTCAGCTGGAAACTGCTTGCCTACTGTCTTGATTTCTGTCGCGTATCTGTCATGCAACCCGGCAAAGATGTGGTTGAACATTTTACCTATGACCATCACAACCTATTGAAGATAAAACAGATACTATTATACCCTTTATCAGGCCTCTAATTTGGGCTGTGTAGAAGCAAGGCCATTTTTGGCCTGATTTGATGGGTACAAAAACAGGGCAAGAGAGGGCATATTTTACAAATTGTATCCTCATGTATTATTGAGAGTTAGGTCTTAATGATGTTTAATTTTTAAGGTGTAGAGGCCAAATTACAGGGCACAAGAGGCAAATTGGTTATTAAAACTTGATTCCTGTTTTATGTTTGTAAAATATTTAATTTTAAACTGTTGCAAGTAGTACTGTATTGCAATGTATTTTTGTAAGTAAAACACATCATTCCCTGTTATAAATATGGACAAAATTACAGCTAGTACATTTTTTCTCTGTGGCTGAACAGACAGGTAACTCAAACTAGAGACTTTAAAAATAATAATAATAATTTGCTTATGTAGCGCATTTCCATAGTGATCAAGGTGCTTTACAATAATATACACAGACTAAGAATTAAAATATCACTACGTGACTATACAAATTACTCAGAAATATGAATAACAAATTTGTTAAAAAGAACCAGTAGACTATAGCCAATCTAACTTTTGTTGGAAGCACATTCCAGAGCACGAGACCACATAGACACCCGTTTTACAACTGGGTCGTGCAATAGAGTGACATCATTCGCAGACCTGAGTCCACATATATTACTTGAAATATGTTTATTGTTGTCAGACATTTATAATTTTCTTTTGTTTAAAAAAAACATATTGTGTTAAATAACCTCTTATTAAAAGAAAATAAATAATCTGAACATTGGTCACTGACACATATATAAATGTGTACTTTTGTTTTATAAAACAATAGATGTGATAGACAGCCAAAGATAATTTTATTTGCTTTAATGGGAAAAATATAAATTCAAAAGAGAAATGGATTACAATTGAAAAAAAAAGGTTTATTAAAACCGAATTCATACCTCATGATAGTGGTAGTTGAAGGCCATCTCAATATCCAAACCTACAAACTCAGTTAAGTGACGATGAGTATTGGAATCTTCTGCACGAAAAACTATAACAAAATAGAAATATAATTGTTTACATTTAATTGAGAAAATTAAATCACAAAATTCTAAACTTCAATTTCATGAGTTGGAACCTACAATCATCAGTGGTAACCCAACAAGTAAAACTGAAAGCAGTCGCAAACAAAACACAAAATATCAGGATTCTGGTATCAGGGATAGTAGCATGTAGATATATAATATAAAAAACTAAATGAGCAGAGCGACCGAAGCAGGAAAGCCAACAGAGAAGACTATTCAGTTAGACGATGATAATTTAGAGCTTAATTTGACTTACCAGATCTGGAGTTATACCACCTATACAAATTTATGGGGTAATTTTTAGACAGGGTGGATCACAGTTTAAAAATTGACTGGTTAGAAGAGCTTGAAATAAGCATTAGGGTGGGTAACTCCACCAATTTCTGTTTAGTATAAATTATATCACCAGTTGTAATTTAGTTATTAAACTTACTTTATTTGGTAACTTACCTCCTCCTATTGTAAACACTCTATCAAAGTCACTACATATAGCCATCTGTTTGTAGAGTTGTGGTGACTGGGCAAGAAAAGCTTTAGTCTTGAAATAAGAAACTTGGAATACATTAGCACCACCTTCACTAGCACCTGTCAATAAAGGATTGGTAGAAACAGAACAATAAATAAAAAGTACACATTAGCAGAACTCTGGCAAAACTAACTAAAGAATTTTCAACAGTATGTCACAGAGGCAACCAATATTGAATAATTTTTCTCAAAGTCAATCAAATACAGCAGTGTTTAGAATGATTTATTACGTATTCTAACAACACATTTTTCAATAACTGCTAGTAGAAAATGTGGTATTATAATAACAATATGTGACATTTACATAGCGCTTATTGCTATGGCCTCTAATCGCTTCACAATTATTAACCAGTCATTGGAACAAACACGTATGGAATACAATCCATTCCATAATATTTGAGCTGTATTCAGCGCATATGGCACCCACTCATACTCTTGTGTGGAGAGAGGCAACGTGGATAAAGTGTCTTGCCTAGGAACACAAACAGCCAAACCGCAGTGAGCTTCGGGTCTATACCATGCCTCCAAATTATGTAAAAATTTGCTTACTAGGGTATGAAGAACGGTACATAGATTTCCCTCATGCCTCAGTATATTTGCTTTGAATTTTTTTTTTGGATGTTATTTAAATTTATAATTATTTATCTAAAACTCAGTTTGTTATCGACCTGTAGTTAGCTGAGCGGGTAAAACATTTGACTTGTAACCTAACTAGTAATGAAATTCAAGCACTGGTTCAAGTCCCATTTGGGACAGTAAAATTTGTTTTTTCACAAGTGAAATGCAACATTTTATAATAGTCAGTCATGATAATAGCACAAAATCCAATGATATAACATAAAGTTTAACTTACCTGATATAATCTTAGGTGTATGTATTTCTGTAAAGTCTTGTTGCCGTAATGCTTCTCGGAATAACTCACAAACACCACCCTCAACCCTAAAAATGGCTTGATTAGTTGTGGTCTAAAAAGAAAACAAATATATGTCACCAACAATATAGATGTTAGACAAAAGAAACTGAAACTTAAAGTATTGTTTTTTAGAGCTCAGCATTATTCAGGCCATCCAAATTTCTGATTCCTGTTAGAACTTACAATTGATCTTAACCCTTTCACTGCATGCCCCCGGTACTACCGGGGATAATAAAATGTCGTTAAACGGCCTGTCCCTGGTACTACTGGGGGTATGATAAATCATTATTTTAAGGTACTTGACTGTTGTTAAACACGCCCTCTTTAGTTTTTATACTATCCACAACAAATTTCCAATTTAAAAATAAAATGCATTCCCCAGAATATGCGCCCTCTATAGTTTTTATGAAAAATTCTTGTTTTTCATGATTTTACCGAAAAAGGGTATTTGTACCTATTTCGTTATGAATGATGAAAATCGTTCAAACTTTTGATATTTTTATCCATAGTATGTGTTTGCATTATAATCCAGTGTAAAAAATGGATCCAATAAACATTTCTTTGAGAAAAAGTAGTTTAATTGAATAAAATTGGACGCCATGACGTCATGTGACGTCATCGTTATGCAAATTACCAATTTTTTCCCCTCTCACAAGACCAACACCTTGCCTACCCCAACACACAAAAATAATTTTGAAATAATATCGTTTAGTATTTTTTTGATATTTAATTAAAATATCACCTACTTTCCATACAAATATGTCACACACAGGTGGGATTAACGCCCAGCAGTGTAAGGGTTAATTCAATTGTAAGTCGTTAACTTCATTAAGAACTTCCTCTATTGTTCAGTGATTACTTTCATATCTTGAGAGAACTAATTCATCATCATAACAGTTTTTGATTGGCTCATCTGATTAATATTCACTACCCAATTGGTTGAATGTATTACTTTCTATATTTGTAAAAATATATGGTTTGATGAGTTGCACTCATTCACTGGGCAGCAATTTCCAACGAAAAGCATGGGTTCAACTTAACAGACTACAATCTGGCAATGGACGTTTTGCAGCCAGTATGAAGAAATGGAGATTTGAGCTTCTGACCTCTGTCCCTGTGGACAACTACAGACCCATCATCATTTGAGGCTAGTCATGTCAAAACCACCAAGTTGTCGCAAAGGAAGTTATTGAGAAATAAGCAAATCATCATCCACGAGTGTGCTGGACTAGGACCCCCTGTCCACTATCTGAAGTTGTCAATTCAGTGCTAGCAGTGTACCTTCTTGACTGTCAGTTCTAATGTACAGTAGTTTTTATGGACAATACGAGATATTAATAATCATGTGGTCGATGTCGTTATTTGGAATTACTATATTTTAATGTTGCCTGTGGCTCACCAGGTCCATGTATTTCAGAGTTCTTGATCATTTTATTGTTTCCCAGTGAAACACATTTTGGTTTGGTGTCTAGGGGACACCCTAGGAACTAACTTTAAAATAAGGACAATGAACAGTTGTTGGAAACTGTCTAATTTGTGTGTAAAAATTTCATGCACGTCCTTCAAAACTGGTGATGATGGATGCTTTTAAAGTTATGGTCGCAATAACAACAACAGGAGTGAGGTTCTAACATCCACATCGTACAGACCTAAAAAGGTTTAGCATATTTGTTGTTTAAAGGTTTGCATGGCCAGGTATCAATAATTTATTTAACGCTTTCGGTACACCATGTAGCTGTGAGCTACTTGACATTTTGATCAATATACTTCTATCATCGTGAGGATTGAGCATGATCTCTGTACATTGATCAAAATGTAAATTAGTTCGAAAGTAAAGTACATACGTGGTTTACAGTAAAGCTTATATATATTTAATGAGATTTGTTGTTTTGGGCAGGCCTTGTCTTTTGAGGCGAGAGAGAGAGAGAGCGATCACTCACCTAAAATTCCTTTGAGATGTGCCATTTACAGCAAACTTAAAATTGGTAAATTCTTCACACCAAGATACAAACAGCACACCTAAACACTTGAATGTGTTGAGGAGAGCGATTTGAAGCACTCCTGCAATTATTAGAAGGCAAGGCCTATTTGTCCGTTTTGGAAGAGTTTATTGTATTGATAATACTAACCCTAAGGTCAATAATTCTATTGTCCAGTCTTGTATCCTGGTTGACTGTTGGTCCCTGGTTACCATCCTCATCCTCAGTAATTGGTCTAGATGCATCATCTATTTGTAATGGTAGTCTTGGTTCGGCAGCACTTATAGTAAATAACTGGTAAAAAAATGTTGATTGGGTTTTATTTGTTGTAAAATTTATGAACAAATTGGTTATGATATGTTTGTATGCCTTACATCATAACTATATAAGTATAAGGCCTGATTACAGTTTCATAAAACTGTCACTATATTGAACAGAGAAATTTTAAATTTTCTCAACTTGCGAGGCCAATAATCACCTAACAATTCAAATATGTAAAGTTTATGGAACAACACACTTACAATTATAATAATAATAATAATCAGCATTGATAATTATGTAAGTCTTTGCATAAAACAAACAGTATTTGTTATCTTCTTTAATCAAATGTGATCTGTAATCAGGTTGTCTGCTCTTTGTACGATGTTATTATTAGCGGGTATTTGTGTCAGTTGTATACACAACTTAAGACAGAGGAACCATGAGCACATAGCAATAACAACAGCATGGGTTCGAGGTCCACTCACACCATGGTTCTGGTGATGGAACAAGTCTTTCAGAGGACTATGAACTGTAGGCCCAGTGTAAACACACGACTCATGTGCACAATAATGAACGTAGTACATGACGAGTACATCTTTCGAGATGAGTAGGGGGTTACCGCGGTGTACTGGTGGTCCATACATTTCCCTGTTGTGGACAGATGAGAGTTGAGACCTGAGAGTACATAAAAGGGTCTGTTACCTGTTGTACATGAAGCTCCACATCATGTTGGGTACACCCTTCTACTGCTTGTCCCACCTTACGGACGACTCCTTCAATGTCGACAATTGATTCTTTGGTAACACTATACAAATCAATAACATCAATGAAAAAATAAATAAGTCCAGAAATCATTATACTAATACCCCATTCAGACTTCCATCGTATTGCAATCAGTTGTAGCAATTGTGACAACCAATCGCACCAAATCGCAAAGTAAAATCGTGTGTGAATGCTCACCAATAGTAATCGATTGTAATCAATATCGCAATTGTTACTTGTTGCGATCGGTTGTTACAATCTTTATTACTCCCAATTACCACGGAATCCGATCGCAACTAATCCCAGAGGCACTGATTGGCTCGACTGGCCGAGGTCAGGACACAGGACACCCTTGCCGAATGAATTATGACAACACATTCTATGAGGAACTGTTACAAAGTAAAATGTGTGTATAAATGGGTTTGAAATTTGCGATTGGTTGTAATCAGGAATTGGATTATATCACAACCGCTCGCGATACATTTGTTTGATAAATTTAAATGATGATGCATTTTCTTTATTGTGATATTTCAAAATATCAAACTAAGTTTGAATCTGTTATAAATATTCTACATTTGATGAAATTAAATTTATCTTTTTTATCTACTGTTTAAAATAGTAATCCATCTGAGTTTTGAACTAATTTCTGTTGATTTTAATTGAATGACAATAATGTCTACGACTTGTTTTACTAATACAGTCAAAAAACACAGAGCAGTGCTACATATTTCAAACAACGTAAAATATAGCAAATAAAAGAGGTTAAAGATCTTCTAACTCCAACAAATCCTCATGGACAATTAGATGTGATCTGTGCAGACAATTGTTTCAAACAAAACTTGGGTTTGTTAGCCACAGGAGGCATCAATACAACTGCGACACTCAAAGGGGGAGAAAAGGAAGTTTCAGAAATGAATTAAAAACAATGGCTGGTATTCTCAAAAGTTAATCAACGACTAACCTTAGAACTGCACTATTTGGTCCTGGACTACCCATAAACCTGTTACCTCAGTGGACAAAATTCCAAAAGCTTTAGTCCAGTGTTTATGTCTGTACTAAAACTAGTTAATTTGAGAGTACTATTTTAAGTTTGTTTTTGATTAAATGTGAATTTAGTCCTGGACTAAAGTTAGTCAGAATACCACCCAATGACAATAATATACAAATGTGAGGTGCAGTGACAAAATGAGTCGTGTTGTACGCCATGTTATTTTGAGATATTCACAAAAATAGGTAGAAAGTCATAATTTCACAAAAATGAGATTCCTGTTGTTGTGTTAAGTTTAGTAATTAAATGTTATGATTACAAACTTCCTGTTTATGTTTATTTACAAAAAACATTCTTTTGAATTACATTTTGTAAATGATGTTTTTTAAAATCATGGAAAAACATACAGGAGGTCAACAGTTGTTTATTTTTAAAGTTGATTTTCTTCAAAGTGCCTTTTCACACACCAATGTTTTGAAATGATTTTCCTCTGGTTATACTGAAGCTATGAACCTCATTTAAAACCAATAAAAGGCTTATAATCTCTTCTACCCAAATATGACAATAACTCAATTTTGGTTTTTTGTACAACACGACTCATTTTGTTGTGACACCTCACAAATACAGTCACCTCTTTCAAGACTGACAACTTCAAAAAGCAAATGTCCCTTTAAAACATACTGTATATTTTTAAATCATGATCCAATGTTTGCATAGGTAAACTGATGCTATAACTGATCAAAACTGATATTCTGAAGGGTGGCTATTTTGAAAATTGACTGTTCTACCATTCCCAAAGAGATAGCCACTTCTGCGTTGGGTCCTTTGCCCATAGATACCCCTTAGAGACTGGTTTGTCGAATTTGAAACAGATCGTTTGCAAATTTTGTCTTTCACCCGACAGAAAGTTATCTCGACACTTACAGGATGAGAACTATGTAATGAATTTAAGGACTGGTCTCATGATGTTTAGGAAGTGGTGCTGTCAGGTCATGGGAAAGAAGTGTGTGGCAAGGTTCAAACCCAGGACCTCAGGATTTACCAGTCCAAAAGTCACTCAAATATAAATACAGTCTGTTTAAACTTGTTACTTACTTTGCAGCAAATTTAACCATTCCCTTACTGACAGTCTCGCTAACTGCCACCAGTCCCTGGACTGTAAACTGCTGTTGACGTAGCACAACAAAGCATTGCTTTCCTAAATTTAAGTAGATAATAGTTGATGAAGAAATGGGGTTTATTACAGTGCGAGGAGTGCTGATAAGAGTGTGATATTCCCCCTCTTGGCAGGGTTCGAATTTCCTCATACTGTTCCCACAGCAGAAACATACCAGAGAGATTGGTTTTTATAGTATTTATTTTATAAAGTGTGATTTCATACAGTAACATTTTGCTGTGGACTGATGGTCTACTACAGCAGTAAAGGGTTCCTTCCACAGCAATTGCTGTCGGTGCTGTGGGGAAATTCGAACTCTGCTTGGTAGAATATTAATGCTATTTTTCACTAGGTGAATTTATTCTCGCAAATCGCTAATTTTTGCTTATAGGCATGCGCAGTTTAATTTTAAACTACAAAGTTACATACTGTGTATGCCCATGAGTAAAAATTTGCAATTCATGCAAATAAATTCGCCTAGTGGAAAACAGCCTTTAGTCCATCACAGCCAAATTCTCAGAAATTTGTTGGTGTAGCAATGTGCAAAGTACCTTATCCAAGGACACAACCTACTAGTAAGCACAAGTTTCAGATAAAAACCTCTTGATTCTGATTCTCAAAAACTGTACCAAAAACTCTGTTAAATAGTTAATTCTATTTCACAGCAACGTAATCTATGGTATGACATGAAAAACATGTAATTCACCATAGGTGTTGCTTCAAATCTGCAATGCACAACACCCTGCAACACTAAAAAAAAACAAGGATAGGAGGAAGGACAAGGTATAATTGAGTATACACTATATTAAAAGTTAAGCTGGGAGAGGTGGCCATACCATTACTTCAGTTAATAACACTTATGTGATTTACTCCCAAAGTTCAACTTACAGGCAAAGCCCTAGTATCTCTGTGTTGCCCAAACACAACATTTTTTGAAAATTTGAATCAGCCATCTGAGATTTTTTTTTTAATCACTTAATTAGTGTATATTCAGTAACTCAAATTTCTTACAATATCAAGTTAATTTTACATGTTTCTTATGAATTTTCCAGATGATTTTATGTACTTAGCCCACAAATAGGGAATTATGAAAACAAAAGAACAAAAAGGATGTAGTGATTCAACAGGGAAATCATTAGGAAAACAGTCGGTCGATGAGTAGAAGACTGTCATTGCGTCTGGCAACCACACACTGGGACGACCGTCGTGCAGTGAGTGTCCGGCTTCAGAATTGAACATGACAGACCTTGATCCATGCTACTAATAGCGAGGTTTCGCAAACTTACGAAATACGAATACGAAAACGGATACGTCATACATTCTTGTAACATTTGAATA
>JAOTQE010073245.1:0-16676 GCA_025631205.1 Nesometra sesokonis
GGCATTGCTGACAGCATATCATTGGTAGTCTCCCTTGAGAGGGGAGCTGACCTTATGTTAATTGGGAAATGTATGGGTTTTGGTCATAATAGGATAATAATGTTAATGTTATGTGTGAATGGTAGTTTTTATAGGGTTAACTCTGTTAACTACCTAGATCGACCTTTTCACTGCCATTATCTACCATGTTAACCCTAGTTGGAGGGTGTTGTTTTTTTCAAAGGATGTGAACATATATATCCTAGTCAAAGCCTACTAACCCTTAACATGGAATCACAGTCAGTTTATGAGTAGTTATATATTTATCTAGATTTCAAAAAATGTAGAGTAAACCATTTCATGTAAAAAAACTGCAAACTTGTACGAGGATACAGTGATATTGTTTCATCATAGTTTTTAACCTTAAATATTTTTTGAAAATTAATGACTAACCTTTTGGTTTCTTTTATAAAATTACATCATTTTTAAATTTCTATTTTCCTAAAGTTGTTTTTCTAGGATTATGTTTTGCATCCATAATAATGGATGAATACATTTTCTTGCAGTGTTCTGTCATTAGAAGATGGAGAAGACATTGACCTCAGCTCACCAAGACCAATTATCAAGTCCGAAACTACAGCATCGATCCCGCCCCCAACTAATAACAACAACGCGTTAACGAGTGGAGTGCAGGTATCCATCAATGGGAACCAACGACGCGGGTTTTTGCAAGGCCTTTGGGGCTGCTTGCGACCCGTCTGGACTATCATAGGGAAAGCAGCTGTCGCTGAGAAGCTTGCTCGAGGTTAGTAAGGGAATATTATTGATTGGAAAGAATGACAAACATAATGCTATTTAATGTGAATATTATCTAACATCATATAGGTTTAAAGTCTTTAGTTGACAATTGCCAAAATTGTATTGATCTTATTGATGTCATTGCTGAAAGGTCTTCATCAGGTCTTCATTATTTTTTTAATAATAATTAATTTACTTGTTTTTCAATAATAGGCACATTGTTCTTAAAAAGAAAATGATATTCTTATTTCATAGAATCATGCACAATTTTACTTTATATAATAAAGATATAAGTTAGTATAAATTTTAAATTAATTAGTTCCAAGATATTCTATATGTGTATTGATTTTTTTTCACAAATTATCAAAACCAACCTATTGAGAAAAAATTAAAAAATAAATTTATCAAATGTTGGTGAGTTTTGTTCCAAGTTAAATGCATTTGGAATATTGATTGGTTACCTATGTTTTATTCTTTATTTTGCTATTGATTCATTTTAATTCCAGTTATTTTATATTTTTCAGATGATTGGGAGATACCATTTGAAGATATCCGTGGCCTACAGTGGCTTGGAAGTGGAGCTCAGGGAGCAGTGTTCCTAGGCACCCTCAGGGGACATCAAGTTGCCGTCAAGAAAGTCAGAGATGAGAAGGAAACGGATCTGAAACATCTTAGAAGGTTAAACCATCCTAACTTAGTGGCCATCAGGTATGAAGCAAAGCAACTATAAATTTAATTAAAAAATACAATATAATTACATTAGAAATAATAGTGAAAATTAATTAAATGGTCATAAATGACTGTAAAATATAATAAAAGGATGTAACATGTACTTGCGAATAAGTAAATTTCTTATATTAAAATTATATATTTCCATCTATACAAATTTAATATAACTTAAATTTTATAACTATAACTAATAATATTAATAGTAATAGTAATAGTAATGATAATAATAATAAACTATATATAATTACACACAAACAATTTTTTTATATATGATTAATTTCATTCTCTCCATGGAGAGACTTTATTCAGCATATATAGGCCAACAGCCTTACAGTACAATTAGCATTGATAACAAAAAGAGGCACAAACTTTTATGTGTGTCTGCAGAAAGATTCTTGAAGAGATGCATAATGCATGCATGCATTGATTAACAAATGTATCTATAGTTTATGTTTCTGCATGCACCTTTCTGTAAATACATGTAACAATCTGTGTGTCTTCACAGTGACACTGAGGATTTTTATTCTTCAATTATTTTATTCCGTAGGGGAGTAAGTACTCAGGCCCCATGTTTTTGCATTATCATGGAGTACTGTCCGTATGGCCAGTTGTATGAGGTGTTACGAGAAGGCCGCGAGATTCCACCTAAGTTGATGGTTGATTGGACCAAACAAATTGCTACCGGAATGCACTACCTCCATTGTCATAAGATTTTACATCGTGATCTGAAATCTCCCAAGTAAGTTTACTCAATTTTTTTTTATTAGTTCCCGCTATAGGAGCTTTATAAATATCTTATTAATTAACTAAGTAATTGATCTATTTTTTTGTGATGGTCAGAAAAAGTTAGTTGTTGTATATTACTGAAGGGGAATTGAACCTGTGGTTGAATTTAATTGCAGGTTACAAGTCAGTCACTTTACAGGAAGCACTATCGGTCAAAAAGAGAACCGAGTTTTAAAACAAAATAACAAATTTCAAAGCAAATAAATTAATGCATGAGAGCACTCTGTATGACCTGCTTGATTACTTATTAAAGTTCTTCATAGATAAGCAGTTATTATAAAATTAAGAAGGATGTTAGACCTGAAGCTCTTCAAGATATTAAGCACTTGTTTATTAATGAAACACTTGCTGTTTTAAAATTATACATTTAACTAAATTTGAAGTGATATAAAAATATTGTATATCTGTAGGGTTAAATAATCAACTTCAAGTAAGCAATTATAATACAAACTCCTAAAATAGGAGGTACATATCTTGGATTTTTATATAGAAAGAGACTACATTCAATATTAAACTAAGAGTATAGTTGTCATCAAGCTAAGTGCTTCCTGAATAAAATTATGCTTTATTCCTCCACAATTTATGAGTATGTTTTTTAAATGTACGATTTACTTTATAAATGTTTCAGCGTTTTGGTAGCTAACAATGATATTGTAAAGATATCTGATTTTGGAACGAGTCGGCAGATTAATGAAAAGAGTACAAAGATGTCATTTGCCGGCACTGTGGCTTGGATGGCTCCGGAGGTAATACGCAATGAGCCGTGTTCAGAGAAAGTAGACGTTTGGTCATTTGGCGTTGTGTTATGGGAATTGTTAACAGGAGAAATGCCATATAAGGTATGGTTGCCATAGTTACTAATTGAATTTTATCATGCCATTTACAATTATAACATTAAGCTTTCATGTTTTGAATATGTGATGTGATTCACTACACTAGATTTTGATATTTTAAAAGTATGTAAAATGTGACTTCTATTTTTCATTTGTCAGTCACAAACAACATACAGTAGTTTTAACATTCAAGCTACAATGATTAAATATTAATGGAACAAAAAATATACATTAAAATGAACAAAAATTCACAATATAAATTGTATTATATTTATGTTTTATGTTTATGCCTAAAAAAATCTTTATGTTGCCCAGGCACAACATTTTTGAAAATTTGTGTCGGTCGGTTGAAAAATCTCTTTTTTTTATTAGGTACCTCTTACTGTATTGAAAATAACAATTCTGACCAAGTGTTAGGATCTGTCTTACAACTCCATTCAACACACTACTACCCAAGTCTCTGACGTGACCAATAGATTATAAGCATAATATAGTATCCATGCTATAATTTTCGAGCTACTTTCATTTGGATGCGAGTAAATTAAATCAAAAATTAAATAAAATAGAAAAACAAATTAAAATCAAAGTATATTTTATGTTTCAAAATTGATGACAGCGAGCATCGTTATATTATAATTAATGCCTAGCAATTTGCATAGTTAATAAATTAGCGTCACAGAGCCATACAATATCTATATGAATTTGAAAATCAATTTTTATTATTGTAAAGTTGTTGAACGATATTGGGATACAGTATTATTCATTTATTCATTCTTTTATTTTAGATATCATATTCATATACAACATAAAAAAACATATGTAAACAATAAATAAACTCTATACTTCTTACATGAATTTCTACTGATGTCACTAATACATTAATTTACACCATCTTTGGTAAATGCTGGAATTTGGAAGCACATTATTGTTTCAATTAAAACATTTGTGCTATCAAAAATCCTACGCATAAAACTGGGTATCAAATTTCTCCAACAATTGTTCACAAACATGAAAATGCAGCAGATAATAATACACAATATAATGATAAATAATGACGGAATTTAGATTAATTTTGACAATTAAGCATGTACATTTATACTCGTAAATGTATCATCATTGTAACCATTCAAACACATGCCGTACTGTTGCCACCGCTACACAACCTCTTTATGGATTAACATAAATGTTTTCCGTAAATGCTTGATAGTGAATCAATTGCTAATAGCAGGCTTGTTAATAACAATCTTGTTAAATGAATTGAGTTAGAAATGAGGAAGGGGCACGTCATGTACGAAAGTTCACAAGGTCAACGACACTCAGGAGAATAAATTTCCAGTAGCTACAAGAGTTATCTTTAGATGGAGGTTATCGGAGGAGTTTTAACCTCCACTTACCCAGGATTTAGCGGTTTGAACGACACAAGTTGGATTAGATAGGGATATGGAAGATTATGGAACATAAATTTATTTGACATCAGCGCGTAAACTTTAACTGTCTGGGAAAAGTTGATTTAAAACCCTGCAATAGTCATCCACATTCCTACATAAATTTTAACATTAATATTAATTTTTATTATAATGGTTGTCATTCATCGTCTTAGCTGTTGTAATCATCTCATCTAAATTATACAATTATTTATCATCATCATCGTCATTGTCTTCATTGTCATCATCATCATCATCTTAATCGTCTTCATCTTAGTCATCGTCATCATCATCGCCACCACCAGCACCATTACCATCACAATCGCCGTCGTTATCATCGTCATCGCCATCATCTTCGTCATTATCATCATCATAATCATTAATCATCGCCTCCACCACTACCACCACCACCACCATCATCATCATCATCATCATCATCTTCGTCATTATCATCGTCAATCATCGCATTTACTGCTTCCCATGGTAAAACTAAACCAAGTAGAAATCCAATTGCCAATGATGGTAAGATTTACAATTGGAATTTTAAGCATGATCTTGGTCAAATTCAGTGCAATGCGAATGAAGTTTTAAATACAATATAATAAAAATATATGTTATATAGCATACTGAAACGTTCCTACCTAATAACAGTATGCTAAAACATAAGCCATTATATTAAAATTTCCAACTAGGGATATAGTTTCTCAGTATTGAAATCCTCATTGTGGTAAACTCTATGCCAGAAATTATTACTTGTTTTATAATGGATGGTAGAATTAACGAGCAAGCGACAAAGATCAATGTGTTTTAATTAAGAAGTCTGTGATGGTTTACGTTATTTTCCAACAAATCTAAACATTCATTGACAGTTAAATTCATGACCGTACGTGTGTATTAGCCGAATGCTGATACATCCCAGCCCAATTAATAAGCCATATTGTGAAGTTAACACTGTTAAAACGTGCAATCAAATCTTGCTGCTCATTATTTTTTAATAAAAAAATTTTTATGTTTACCATAATTATTACCAATTAGTTTGAGATATTATTGTCAAGAGACTGGTAATATAAGGACTATAAACCGTAGGTCCAGTGTGTATACAATGGCTCTTATGCACTTAAAAGAACCCAGTGCATCTTTCGAGATGAGTAGGGGGTTACCCCGGTGTACTGGTCCACACATTCCCTGCCGTGGACAGCAGAATGTAGCGCCTGTATCGGGCAGCAGGACATGACGTGACCTTGAGGGGAGGAGTATGTCATTGAATGTGTGAACATCATGTCCACAGCACCAGTGGAAAGTTACGGTAGTGACTTTAACAGGCGCGTTATAAATGTTAAAATTATTATTATTATTGTTATCGTTATCGTTATTATTATTATTATATGAAATATATCCCTTCTGTTTTGTTTTGTTTATAGATAACACATGAAATGTTCACAAGTTTCTCAAAAATTAATAAATTATTGATAGATTATTATTATAATTGCAATGCTAGTTTTCTGGACACTGTCTTTAGAGAGAGTTTAGTTTTCCTAATCTCAATCCAGACTATCAGATTTTATTTGACAAACAAAATGATATACCCATATATGGTAATGTTGTGTCCAAAAACATTGATTTACCCATATATGGTAATGTTATGTCCATGTATGGTCATGGTGTGATGCAATTATGACCATATATAGGCATATATCAAGTTTTTGTCAAAGATAATGTAATTGTGTGGACTGAGCTACGTTTCTATTGATTTCAGTATTTTGAGTCTTATGAAAGGTCCAATTTAGTGTGAAATTTGGAGGGGTTTTTTTTCGAGGAAGTTGACTATATTTTTACACACACACAAACTGTTACTATATAGTTTATTAGTTTACTAATACTTATGAAATTTGTTGTTTGTTTGTAGTCTACTTTATTTTAAAATTCATTGATGAGTTTGTTAAAAACATCTGTGACGACACACAAATTGGATCTAATTGACATATCGCGTGATTGCTTTTGAAATTATACCGTCATGGTAATCAGGTTTTCTTTCGTACATCTCGTTAAGTATTTTGCTCTTGTTTTTACAGGATGTAGACTCATCAGCCATCATCTGGGGAGTTGGAAGTAACAGTCTTCAGTTGCCCATTCCATCCACTTGCCCGGACGGGTTCAAGCTCCTCATGAAACAATGCTGGTAAATAAAAACATGTATTTTCAACTTGCAATAAAAATAGCTTGAATTTTATCGTAAACAATCAAAGATAGTATCAAATATCATTTTATATGTACTTTTATGAGCAGATTGGGAGATATGTATATTGCGAAGAAACATGTTTTAGATAAAGTAATCCATAAAAGGTGAAAAAGTAAAGAAATGCATAAAAAGGTGAAAAAATACATCTAAAGTTCACCTGTAAAGAAATGAGAAGATATGTATTTCAAATTGAAGTCATCAAGATATTTTTTACAGTGTAAATACTAGTTTCAAATCTAATGGTATCTCATTAGTTTCTGATTTCCAGGTGTGAGGCCTATTTGTATTTTTACATATGCTTCACCGACATCTTGCGTTCTCCCAGTTGTCTCTTTAAGTTATTGCGTGGACGTTACTAACTTCTTACCTTTCTTCTCATTAGGAATGCTAAACCCAACAACAGGCCATCATTTCGTCAGATTCTTATGCATATTGATATCGCGGCTGCGGACTTCCTCTCAACTCCACAAGAGGCGTACTTTGATAAACAGGTATGAATTGTTACTATCAGTGTGTTGAGTTAGCAGGTTGGAGCAATTTGGAAACACCAATACCCAAATGGGGCAAGGCATAGCAAAACCACTAAGTTGTCGCACAGGAAATTATTGAGAAATAAGCAAATAAACAACAGGAAATATAAAGAAATACAAAGGAAATTTGTGTATACTTTGTTCCATAACTTTGGTTGTAGATGTCCGATTTTGATACTTGACCTCTCATTTTAAAGCTTATAATAAGTGTAATATGGTCGCCTTATTACCTCAATTTTTCGATTTTGCGACAACTTGGTGGTTTTGCCATGACATGCCTCAAATATTCTAATACAATCTAAAACAAATGTGAAAATTGCTGTAAAATCAATGTTTTTTAAACTAAGATTTAATGTGTAATTATACTCATTTCAGCCTTTGCCTGTCTAGTACAATCTGTTAAATTTTCAATAAATACCTTGAGTGTTATTCCCTACCCCACATAATAAATGTTATAATATTTTGTTGTAAAGATAGGGTCAACTTTGACATTATAAATATAATTGATTTGACTTTCAAATTTTACATTATAGTGTATAGTAATTAATAGGTGAGAGAGTAACAAACTATGTTATTTATTTTGATTTATTTCAGTTTAGTTTACTTTTATCGCTTCATAAGCCATCAGGGGTTAATATCCAATTAGACTACATTACATATTCAAACAATATATATTGTAAGGCTATATATAAGGCTTATACCACTAAACCATAGACAGGCCATTTCGGATTGAACCAACATTTAAATTATCAATATTAAGAGGTGAAAGAAAGACATAGAGAAAATGGAAAGGAAGATTTAAAGAAACAATCGGTTTTAGGAACAAAAATAGGAACTTAGCAAAAAAAAAGTTTCATGTTTATTCAAGTCAAGTTCAGATTGCTGGAATTGACCATAAATGCAACAAGCATATACTAATGATTTTTGAATATAAAAAAGTGCTTATAAATTGTGACGTGGGATATAAAAAAATTTACTGAAATTGAAAAGATTTTTATTTTTATTATTAAAATGTTAGATAGCTTGTGGAAAATAAACTAAAGAAATGCTTATAGCACAAAATATCATCAGTTGCCATGATAGAAAAATTGATGCTACTACCAGGTTTGAAGAATCACTTTCCCGACACTGGGGCAACCAAAAATAGTATTAAATTAGCCTGTGAACTGCCACCTTTTTGCATATTAGTCCAGTTTTGTGTGAAATTTACTTTTTCTAAAGAGTTGGTTTTGGGGGAGTTGATTCACCACTCTCACAATAAGAAAGTATTGAAGTACATACCAACGTTTTGGGATTCAATATTTCAACATTAATATATGTCATCATCAGGAATGCATCAATGATGTAAACATAATGTGAAAATATAAATCCCAACATAATGGCAGGTATCTTTATACTTTGAGTATGCATTATACTTTGATGATGCCATAATTTGTCACTTGAAAAATGACCAAAAATGGATTTTAATAATAACTTGCTAGTTTTGAAGAAATATATAAGTTATGACCATGACATTAGAAATTAGGGTATTTTAAAATTATTTACCCCCAATACTGCAACGTTATATGCTAAAAATCGGCCAAAAACCTCAAAAAGGCTGGAAGCCTCTTAAGTTTTAATCATTTTCAGTGTAAAAATGTTATTAAATAATTTTTAAATTCATTAATTTCTATTCTCAAGTTATTAAATTTGATGTTACTTTATTATGAGAAAGTTGATTTCAAAATTAATGTCATTGATTTTTTTGTCATTCTCAAGTGACAATACATTTTTAATCCCAACATGTTGGCGTGTATTTCAGTACTTGGAGTTTGCATTATACATTGATGATGACACAATTAATGTTGTATGCGTTATACTTTTTATCTAAAATTAATCAGTGGAACTGTCATGGTTTGTACTAGTCTACTGATATTTGTGAAATGATGTTTTTTAGTAAAATTTATTGATAATATTAAAAATATTTTACACAATGGGAAGTGTAATTTGTTTTATGGCGAATCAAACTTTAGAAAAGGTTACACAACTGGCAAAAATATATTGAAAAATATGCAATTTTTTTAGCTGAGTTAAATTCTATGATTTTTCTAACTAAATTATTAAAATGAATTAAAATAACAGCATATGCATTCTACATATTATCATCAATACCATATAACTTATAGAGGAAATTTTTAAATATTATATATGGTTGCTATGGAACTCTGCCTGTCTGATCATTTTCAATTGTATAAGATGGATTGCCAAAGGACATATATTTTTTAAGAGATTGATGATTGATATATATATATTCTCTTCCAATTAAGGCTAATCATTCGTGTCTATATTTTTCCATCATATTTCCATAGGAGTGTTTGATTTCATTATCTAAATTTTAATATACTATAGTTGAACATGTTGAGATGTACTTAAATTATAATTCAGAGATGAAATTTACGTATTTTTTGTCGTTACTATTCATTCACAAGATTATTATTCTTTCGGAGCATGTGCCAAACGAGCCACAATGCCTGAGGCATGGTTGTCTAGTTCTCCAGCTGGCGCCAGACGTCGTTTTTCTATCCAATGTTGTCTATCTTTTATTACCAGTTGTCGTGATTTATGTACTCATCGAGTAGCTTGTGACAGAGGTACTTATTTTTTACTCACAGGTTGACTGGAGGGTGGAAATTAAACTTCAGTTTGAGAAAATGAAAAGTGAAGGAACCCAGCTACAACGGATGGATGAGGATCTGATTAGACGTCGGCGAGATGAACTCCGGTCAGTATTTATTCAACATCAATAACCACTTTTTAATCCTAATACCTAAACAAATACATGTCTTTTAAAATTGTTTGACTAGGAAGTATTTTGATTAAGCATATAAATGTCTTTGCTTTTAAAATTAAAATGTTTAGACTAATAACTATTTGATTGAGTATATAAAAATGTCCACATTTAATATAACTAAACTGCACATGGAAGTATAATAAATTTGTGCACTGGACATTACTGTTGATCGATCCTAGTAAGTTTGTACTTAAGGTATATTTCCAAAAATATCATATTTTAAAAATTTTTTAACTAATCAGTCTTTTGATTAAATATTTAAAACGTCTGTGCATTTAAATTAAAAAAATTATTAGACTAATAAGAATTTTGATTGAGTATGTAAATTGTCTCTGCATTTAATATTAAAACAAGAGAAATATCTAACAGAATAAATTATTAACCTGTATGTCGAAGCATATTAAGTTTGTGCAGTGGACTTTAACGCTTTATTGGCATTAGCGAGGCTGGCGTCAACCTTGAAGTGGGTTGATTAACAAGATTTCAAGAGTAATAGGATAAAAGGAATATAATCATTACTGAGTGTTTCTTTGTAACCTTGCCTACTGTAATTGCATAAAAAACAAGAAATAAAAAAAATGTACAATAATTTACCATCTCTATACAGATGCAATAAACTCTCAGTTGAAATGTAAACTAGAATGTTTTTCCACATTTACAGTTTATCAGATTAAATTTTACAATTGTATAAAATGCAACGAAACCTGTCATGCAATACAAAATGTAAAGGTACAAGATAGATTATAAATGTTATTTACCTAATAAAATTCAATATTATAATTAAAATATATTACTTACATTAAATAAAAATAAATTAATGTAAAAAAAATAGTACATTGTATCAAAGTCCTACTTCTTTCTCTTTCATAAATAATTGTATACTTTAAGATTGTATTGTCATCTGAAAAATGGAAAAAAAATGATTTTGAAAATAACTTGCTTATTTTTAAGAAATATATATCTGAGGTCTCACCACAAAATGAGTCTCATGGTAGGAAAATCCAAAATTTAGTTATTGGTACCTACTAATAGAGCATAATATAAGCTGCAATCTACATTTAAATGACATTCATAGGATAAGTAGATCCATAGATATGAGCATTTGAAATTTTCATGTATGGAAATACGGTGCTTGAAAATTTGCCTAAAATGTATATTGATTGATATATAATTAAATATAAGTACCATATTAAAACTAAATTTTCCAAAAATTTGACTTCAAACATATTTTAGTGATTATCTCAGTTTGATGTCACCTACGATGTGACTCATTTCATGGAGAGACCTCACATATGTATTATGATCATTCCACTCAAAATTAAAAGATCAAAACATATTTGCCCCTTATTTTGAAACATTGTAATGCTGAAAATTAGCAGAACTCTACTATAAGGCTGGCAGCCTCTATAATTTGAACATTCTCCAGTGTAAAAATCTTATTAAACAAATTTTAAATACACTAATTTCAATTTTCAAGTTAATAACTTTGATGTTACTTTAATATAAACAAGTTATATTCAGAATTAATGGCTATGACTTTTGGGGCATTTCGAGTGTCAATACATCTTTAATATTATTTGTGTATACATATAATGTGATTTATGTGGCTAGTAGCTTGTGTTGGTGTAAGAATCTAATTAAACTTGAATCTGGAATGCAAATTGAGTATTATTCATATGAAATAAATAGTGAGATTATGTTTTTGACAGACATGCTCAAGATATTCGAGAACATTATGAGAAGAAATTACAGCGAGCTAACAATCTATACATGGAGCTTAGTGCATGCCTGCTTCAGCTGGAGCAAAGAGAATTAGAACTTGTAAGGTAAGATAACATTTTTTCTTTTCATTTATAAATTATTTTAAATTTTTTTGATGATGATGATTCAGGCATTTATATTAATTTAAAAAAAAAGTTGGTATACAATGGTAGACAATGAGCTGAAAATAGTACAAGTAAAAAAGGTATGAAAGTATAATACATACTCAAGCAATGAGATACACGCCATCGTGACAAGATTCAATATTCCGACATAAATTTATGTCAAAATATTGAATCCTGACACAATGGCATTTATCTCATTGCTTGGCGTATGTATTATACTTTCTTACTTGAAGTTGATAGTGCACCTTTTGGATTAAAAAAGGTTGCTACAATGAAATTGCGTGTGCAATCTTTCATAAAAGTTTCAAATTTATCAATAAATAGAAATAAATTTAATCCAAATATAAAGACAATCGACAATGTAAAATATATGTAACATTTGTAAATAATTTGTATAACAAAATAATGTTTAAATTACCGTAATTATAAAAAAAGTTATTATTATTTAACTTGCTTTGTGATGAAGGTTGATGTCTATCAACAGTATGCGCCTACATGGGATTGCAATTCTACAGTGTTAAGTTCACTATCTATCCATAAATAATAAATCTATAAGGTGCCTACATGGGATTGCAATTCTAAAGTGTTAAGTTCACTGTCTAGCTGTAAATAATAAATCTATGGAGCCAGGGAACTAGACTCACTTTCCAACATAATCTCCAGGTTGTCTTGGAATGTATCATTTTTTTAACAATACTAATTTCTTCTTTTTTCAGGAGAGAAGCAATGATGGTACAACCAATGTATAAAAATAAGAAAAAGGGTGGAAAAATACAGCTAAAGGCAACCACACCCACCATGGAGAAGATCATCCAACGTAGTCTGAGGGCCAATGGGCAGACACAACTCGCTAGGTTAGTATACAAAAGCAAAAAATGTACTTATTCAAGGTGCTATTGCAAAAATAGTTCTTATTACAATTTCTCCGAGTTATGGAGAGTTTCATAAAAAAAACAAAACATAGCATACTGTAGATCCCTTTTTGTTCACGTGCCCTTAATTTTCACGATTTTTCGATGACTTGACGATCTCGAAAATTAAAGGCCGCGAAAATCTCAAAGAAAAATATAGGAATTTACCATGTGTAGGTCATGGTCGCGCGCGAAGGCCAATACAGGCTTAGTCTGGGCAGTTTCCCTGGGGCTAGGCCTTGTCAGGCTGAGAAGATACAACAAGTAACTGATTTATGTCCAACGTAATAAAAGGTAAAAATTTTGAAAATTATTGTGTTTTAAAAATGTCTTATCGCAAAAATAAAAGTCACAAAATGTTGAAAATCGTAAAATAGCGAACATTTAGGGCTGCAAAAATAAAGGGATCTACAGTATTCCTTTAGTATTACAAGCTATGTATATAAATGTAAAGATAATGAAACAAAAATGAACGAATTTGATCATTTATCGAAAAAATTGAAATAATAAGTTCCTAGCCGAAAGGAAACTAAATGCATTATTGAAGAATGACATGAAACAATATTTAAATGCTATGATAAACATTCTAACAATTACAATTTTTGATTAAAATTTTAGGTATGCAACGTACTCAGGATCTCCAAGTCATACAAACATGTTCACCAGCCCTGAAAGTATTAAAACACAAGGAGCTACAGCCCCACATGATATGCCCTCAACCTCTACAACGGTATCACCAACACGCGTACGCAGTCAACGCAAAACCCGACACAAGAGGACCAACAGTCGTGGAAAAGCTGTCCTTTCACCTATAAGCTTAAGTAAAGGGCTCCCAGAAACGACCATCATGCATACGCATTCGCATAAGCGTGGTCATGAGGAGAGTGGCGGTTGCTGTGATGCGTCTTCAGATTTTGAAGTACCGTGCGATAGAATTCCCACACAGACTGAAAATTTTAAGTATTTCGGACCATACGCAGCAATCAGGCAACCTGAACTGGACCAAACAGTAGCTAATAATCTAAACAATTCACGCTCATGTGGCAAGCAATATTCACCCACTGAGCAAACAGTAGAAACTGTGCAGTATCGCGAAGAAAAAAAACGATTAAACATCCCACCAGGGTCAATGCAGGACTACCGTCGTAGTATTAGCGACGAGATGAATAGTAATACATCAATAACGAACCAGTCACCCTCCTCCCAACATTCCAACAGCAATGAAGCTGATTTGTTACCCAGTTCGTATATTGGGACGAGGTTAGCCACACCTAAATCGGTTGAGAGTCCGATGAGGAAATCGCATAGTGGGAATCTACGAACTTCAAGAAGAAGCCCGACCGCAGCACAAGTTCAAGCTAAGGTAACTAGAAATTGAATAGCATTATTATGTATACCTGACATATGCATCACGCAGAGCTCAAATTTGGGCTTTGTAGGTTCAAGTTTTTACCATTTTTTTAAGCTTACCACTGGCATCATTAAGGCTATTTTTTACAAATTGTGTTCCTGAGGAGGAGACCAATGTCAAAGTTACCATAATGCTGGTAAATTTTGAAGAGACTGATTCCAATTGAATGTGTATAAGAGCCACTGGAATTGGTGGCCTTGTTGAAATTTGAGCCCTGAATCATGGCCAACTTCAGGCCTCGCAGAATTTTGAAATATTTGATTGATTTTCAGGAAAACAAGGTTTAAAATTCGGTTGCCCTCACAGTTTTTTAGTTGCCCCTAAGATTGTTTTTTCTGGGCCTTAGTGACTTGATGATCAGTTAGCGTACGCCAATACTTTTTGGTTGCCCAAAGTAAATTTTTGGTTGCCTTGGGCCGTTGGGCAACCAATTCTGCGAGCCCTGACCATTGTATAATTTACATGCATATCAGAAATCCAAAGGATTTTTCTGTAATCTCCATGAATTTCTAGTCTACAGGAGAACATTTTGTTTCTCAAAGATTTCTCCCTTCTGATCAACCTTTTATAATGGCTTAAGTTAAATGAAATGTTCTTATTCATATGCACAATATGGGTGACAATCAAGTTTAATATGTGAATAATGGGATATTTCAGTGAACCAAATCACCCATAAGTAAAACTGTATACATGAACATAAGTTTTAGCTAATACACCATGGTTATGTTCTCCATTATAAAACCTGGATCCATGTTTGCCTAAACAATTGCTAGGTAATAATTCTGCAATGGATATTCAGTAGTAAAATAATATACTAAAAATGGTGTATATCATGTCTGTGAATATAAAAAGTTTTTAATACTATTTACAGTTTTAATGGTGAAGTATCAACAAATATCAATCTTGTGATGCACCACGTGTGTAGTTATGAAAAAGAACTATTCAGCTTTTCTATGCACCAATAATTGAAACTCCCCAGGGTTGAGAGTGGTCTCACTTCAGCATTGGTATACATTTTTTTAATATTTTCATTTTCAGATTTTAATATCATAATTATTTTATAAATATTTAATTTTTTGTTCTTAGATTTGTGATAGTTCAAGTAGTGATGAGGATGAAGATTTAAAAACACCAGTCAGGGATAGAAGACACTCCCCATCTAGTATTAGGTAAGTAATAGTAATAAATCAATTTTACACACTATAATCTATTGTGTTAGAAATTGAAAAGTACTGTGGTTGTGTCCAGCAGGCGATAATTTTTATCCTATATTGTATTATTTCATAATTTTATCATCGCCTATATCAGCCTACTGCTGGGTAAAGGCTTCTCCCAAATCTGGCCATTCAATTTTATTGATGGTTTTTTTGTTCATGCCGGTGTCACCACTTGACTTATCAGTTCATTCCTCTGATCAGTTTATTCCTCTTATCAGTTCGTTCCACCATCTTTTTCTTGGTTATACTTTTCCTTTTTTTCATACAGTGGTTTTGTCAAAGCATGAGTGGATTGCTAAAAGTGGTCTTTAGACAGTCTTAACATTAAGACCATTTATAATTGTGAGGCCATGCACAGTCTTTAATTATAGACCATTGCTATAACATAGTCTTTAAAATTAAAGCCTACTCAAGTTACCCTTATATGAGAACATGGGAAGGATCATCTAGAGGGGCATATAAGCATTAGCTTCAAGCCCAACAACCAAAGTAAGTAAGTTTGATGGAGATCTGTCCAAGAACCTGGGAGTAGTAGAGGAACAAACAGACAAACATTTCTCAAATTATAGTATGATTATTTGTTTTTAGTTCCAGGTTAAATAGTAAACAGTTAGAAACAGATGACAGCACAGATGAAAACCTGATAGAAAAGAAGTGTTCTGATAGCAGGCATAGACTAGATGATGAGAGTGACGGTCCCGCAGGGAGGCGGGCTCTTAGCTATACTCCTGACATTCAGGATATTGGTAACATACTGTCAGATGGCCTGTCAGATAAAGAGCAGGTTGTGAAACGGGTTATGAAGCAATTCTCAAAGGACCATGTGTACCAGGTGAGAATTATACAAATTAGATATGAACTTTTGAATAAATTTGTATACAGGTAATCTAAAATTAGGAATGTTCTGATTGAAAATTTCTTCCAACTAATTATTAAAGATGTATTGTCACATGAAAAATGACAAAAATTAGATTTTGAAAATAACTTGCTTATCTTGAAGAAATACATAAGTTATGACGATGACAATAGAAATTAGGTTATTTTAAAATTATTTACCCCCAATATTGCAACGTTATATGCTAAAAATGAGCAAAAAACATAAA
>JAOTQE010073255.1:0-26450 GCA_025631205.1 Nesometra sesokonis
GGGAAGACCACCCCTGAAATGTCACTCTAACTACAAAATTCACAATTCAAAAACAGCATGTAAATATGGTAAATATGAATATAGCGGCCTTGAAAAACAACCATCAGGGATCAGAAAGGCACAAATTTAGAGGCAATAACGTTTTTTTTTGCTTATCAAATTCTAAACGGGCTGGAGTAGCCAAGTAAAATTTAACCTCTTCTCCCAATTCAATATCGTTCCTCCGCCCCTGCACACCCCACCCCCATTATCGCCAAAACTTAGTTGCAGCCCCTAATATTTGGAGTGCTAGGTATAAAATTACCGTATAAATAATACTCAGTGTACCAGAACACAAAATAGGGAAATTCAAAACGGGAACCATGCCCACCTGGAAAGTACACCCCCCCCCCCTTGTTTGTTGGATCCGCCCCTGATTACAGAACGATTCTCAAGTGTATCCTTCACGCCCAGGTTGACACACAAAAACTAGGCTTACAACGATTGATGTTCGCTGCAGGCTGGGCTGCGCTCTTTTGTTCATATGGCCGTCATATTTGCGAAGGTCTAAAATAATGACCATCTGGCCCACCTCAAGATCACACAATCGGTGCGTCAGGAAAAAAACCTTCCACCCTCATCAGTTTTCATGCTTTAGTAGGGTGATAAACTAAAATTTTTTTTAAGGGGCCTTATAGAAATACAAAAAATTAACTCTGCTAAGGCATTATTTAACACAGAAAAAAATATAAAATTTCCCCCTTCACATTACTGAAGAATAAAAATAAAACCTCCCGCCTAACCCATACCTGTCAATCCTTACGCATTCGCCGTAAGTCTTACGCATTTCACTCGAATCTTATGGTTTTACTCAAACACCGGCAGAACTTACGCACAGGACCTACCCTAAAATTGTTTGTTTTCAATTTGTAATGAATTTTTTTAAAACTAACATCAGTGGCGGGTTTCAGTGACAAAGAGAGACAAAGCCAGACGAACCTATTTTTGCAAGCTGTTTTTTTTTTGCTTGAAAAAACCAAAATCGAGATATGAGTTTCCCCCCTCCCAAAAGTACAATCCTGGATCTGCCCCCAAATATCCATGCGAAAGTACTTCTCCCTATGAAATTGATATTATCGACTAAAATAGAAAACCAGTAGAACTTCACTGTGGCCACTTTAGCTAGGTGCGTGACTTATGCATTTTATGAGATATAAACTGAATTTCAGGCGACTGTATCAGAAATATCTGGAATTAAACTTGAATGACAATCCCAACTTTGACCAAATTTTAGATGACCTTTTTTCTTGGAGGTATTGTAGTTAGTAGTGTTTTTTTTAAAGTTTTGATCAAGGTACTTTGTACTGTTTGTAGTTTTCGCTGTACTAAGTTTACAAAATATGTCTCCCTGGAACCCGTGGGGGGGGGGGGGAGATGTGCCCCAGGTCTCCCTGGTCCCCAGCAACTTACGTTTGACCCGATCTTACGCTTAGGAATTTCTCCAATTTAACAGGTATGCCAACCTGACTTATTTTTGGGAGTGATATTCACCCGTCTGCCAGGTGGAATTTTCTAATCAACTATCCACCCGTCGCCCTGGTGAATAAGTTAATAATTAGCTATCCAAATTCTAGTATGCAGTATTGTAAAATGTAAGATACAGACTAAATTTAGTTGCTTCGAAAAATTGTTTTGAATTTGTTATTTCTTCTAAAATGCAATTTGTTGTCAATCGATTAATTAACCTGCCTTTTGACCAGTCTGCAGACGGGTGAATAGCCATTTTGTAATATTTCACCCGGCGGTGGACGGGCGAATAGCCGTTTTGTAATATTTCACCCAGCGGTAGACGGGTGAATAGCCGTTTTGTAATATTTCACCCGTCGGTGGATGGGCGAATAGTTTTGTAACATTTCACCCGGCGATGGATGGGTGAATAGCTGTTTTGTAATATTTCACCCGGTGGTGGACGGGCGAATAGCTGTTTTGTAATTTTTCATCCAGCGAACGGGCGGATAGCAGTTTTTCTATTTTTTACCCGGTGGATGGCCGGGTGAATAGCCTTTTCCTTTATTTTTACTATGTGACGCTAAACAAGTTTTGTTTTTTAATCTGGCATTACCTGCAGTAGAAACTATAGGAACAACACAGAGTAATAAAACGGGTCCTACTAAATACCGGCAACCACCGCAGACCACCAGAGCCTAATACAATACAAATATCACCACCAATACCTAGGCCCCTAGTTGAATTTTTAATCTTCATTGAATCCCCCTCTTTTCAAAAAGTCTGGATTCGCCCCTGATCATGACTCACAAGTCATTAAACAAAACAACATTAAAACATATGTTGTGTACACTTACACATACAAACATTATCCAGACGACAATGCCAGCACAATTTGTAGCAATTTATTTGTAGGCCCAACTGTCTAATATAGACCCGCCGCTTGCGGCCGTAGGCCCGTTTTTCCGTTGACCCGCGAATCGCCCGAGTGAAAGCCACTGTGAGCGGTTCCTGTGAGCTAGCCTAGGCAGATAAACAAATAGCCTTGAACAATACCGACTGAAATGCGACAAATAACTTTCTTACTTATGGGGTTCGATTCAATTCTTAAATAGGTAAATATTTTATAAACGTATACTAATACCCAAAATAATTCATTAATCTAAATAAATATGTGAAAATTAATGCCAAAGTCGTAGGGTAGGCCCTATGGTGACCCACACATTCTCGATTACTCGATAGATCGTCACTATCGATTCAGACCCACAATCAAAACATTGATAAAATTTACTATTATCGTCACTTCTACAACACATACAATGTATATATCTGTATATAAGTAACCTACATTTACCCAAATATTTTTGTCACTATAGAAAACCAAATATATAACAAGAATTGTTAATTGTTAAGATATAGGTTTGTATAGCCATGCGTCCATTAAGGCACTGCAGCAAACCGCGAAAAAATGTCGGGCTGAGAAGTAAGAAAGTATGCCATGTGTTGGTAGAAAATCTAAGAAAACTTAAAAAATACAATTTATCACATATAGTGGGTCCTATATAAACATGATACTATTATTCAACTATCATGTGAAATGATATTAAATCATATTTTACCGTTTTAAAGGACGAAAATTGTAAATATTAGCTGTAACCATCAACAATACACAGTAGATTGAATCGACGCCATCGCACATAAAGTGATAGTTGCATTGTGGGTAATTGCTTTTCTCTGCAAAATTAACTCGTTGCACGTGGTCAGTTCGCAAAAGAACGGAAGAATAGACTAGGGTGTGGTACTCATCCGACAGTATTATTTCACATATGGATGATGTGGTAGGAACTAAGATGGTAAATCATTAAAAAATATGCATGTAGAACCCTTAGAAATTGGGATTAAACTTAAAGGCCTAACTTTAGGCTGTGCATGCATCATATCGTATGGCCTGGCCCTTCATAATTCATTTAATCCCCTTTCACGTGACACAAAAACAGCCTTTATTGATTGGCGGTAATATTAGAAATTGTATCAATGTATTTTTCAATGTTATATAATGAAGCTCAGACTCAAGCACAGTAGGTCGGAAAATCGAGTGTAGGCCTAGGCCCCTAGGCTAGATTTTTTTTTAAATTCTAGGCCCAGCAGCTGGATTTGGGACTAGGCCTAGGCCTATATGATTCTAAAATCTATTTTAGCCTATGATGATGATGACTAATAAATACCTATAATAGGTCCTATGGCCATCAGTCGCCAATGGGCATGAAAAAAAGGTGACGGGCCATCTCTCTATGAAAAATTCCATCCGATATGTGATGATCTTGCTTAGCCAGATCATCTCCAGGCCCATGATCATTCTGTTCTAGTTTTGAAGCTGAATTCCGAGTCTCAGCTAATTCGATTTTGTTTTAAATTCCGACTTTCTTTAGGCAGTCGTAAAAAACTGACGTTGCTCTTTTTTGTCACAAGACGGTGACCCAGGGAACAGCTAATAACTGTTCCCTGGGTGACCGTACGCCTATCAACGCAATAAGACTTTCTCTGGGCTATAGTATTAACGGATCCTAATGGAGGGGACTTTAAGGCCTAACCTTTTTTTGTTCTTTATCTGACCAAAACACCATTGTGAGGACTTTCCAATCCACTATGAGAGGACTAACGACCAACATTTCCACATCTGTGATGTTTCTCGTACCTCATGCTCGAAGTCAATATCGAAAGGACAAAATTTCTGACTCACTGACAGTACACGAGTCCACATTTTCTTAGGCACTAATTACTAGTCTGTATATTGAAGGGTGCTCTGTTCGAGCATCTCCCCTTAAGATGTACGGTAAACAATAGGCCTACAATGGTTAGGCCCTACATTTAAATATGGAGATTGGGGGCTCCAGAACCCCCTTCAGTGGAAAAAAGCATCCAGAGGACTATAATATCAGAAGAAAAGAACTATAAAGGCAGCTACCCCATCAGATAATATTTCAAATAGAGGAAACAACATATTTGCTTGACAAAATCCGATCAAGATTGAGCACTCCCCATACCTAAATCCATGGATACGCCCTTTGATGAATTGATTTTTAAAGCCTCTTCAATATCTATTTAGGCAAATTATTGTCATTTGAAACTCCCTCCGTAGGCAGCATGAGGCAGACGATGCGGTCGCCTCGCCTTTTTGAGAGGGATTCAACCTCTGACATCCAACAGAGAGTTCCATTCCCTGGAATTCTACGTGACGTCCAGACTTCGCCTCATCTTTTTTTAGGTGACAAATGCATAGATTTTATTTTCCATATCATTTGAGAGAACCCGCATTCATATAGTAGCACTTTGACACGGGTGTGTTAAAGAGTTTAACTTTGGGATGACACAACATTTCCAGAAATGTTCCATTCCAGAATGCTGTCCAAGCAAGGGATATCCGCTGAGTAAGTTCAAACTGTTGACAAACCAAGCAAATTTCTGACCTAACAATTTCAGCTACCTTCAACCAACGATGACAATCTGAGAATGACGGCTCTGTTGTTAAGCAATCGGCCTATTCAGTAATGCCCCTTTACCTCGGTTCATGGCTTTGTCACTACGGCTCCGTCCGGTAAAGAACGTTTCTTGCCTATGGGCTATAATTTGCCTTGATGTTTAGGGTACTACGCCGTTTGAAAAAGTAGAAAAAGTTGGGTACCGTGATTTTTAACTTTATGCGAATTTACCATTAATCAGAGAAAATAGTCAAACGTTATTTAAATGTCTATCGATCTTTTGACAATGTAACGTCCATGTCGTTGGTCAATATGGCTTCAATTCATTCGCTTGAATTAAGTTTTGAGTGTTTACGTGGTAGGCTTTAAACACCTGCTTTAAAATAAGAAAAATCCAGAAACTCACTGAACCAACTAAATGCTAAGTTAGTCAAACCTTGAAGTCTGCGCTAGCCTTCTGGATAAACGCGTAATTTCAAAATCGGATTTTCTGCGTCCGGGCCAGACTTCCATTTTAGAACAGTTGTGATACTTTCTTTAGAAATTCAAGTTAAAATAGCAGTAGGCCTACCGGGCCAGTACCCTGGGTTGTGAACAGGGTGGAGTTCCTTTTTCTGAAAAACGGACCATTCTGAGATCGTTGATTTGTTGACGGTAGATGATGATGACATTCTTAGATCGCGTACGTACTGTAGAGATTGCGTTTTGTTGTACGTCTTTATTGTGTTCGTTTAGTCTTGTTTTAAATTTTCTTTCAGTTTCCCCAATATACACCGCTGGGCAACTTAAACATCCTATGTGGAGGGTTCAATTAGTAATACGCGGAAAGCTCCGCACAGTATCAAGAAAGTTAATTTTAATAAATGTGTACATGCGTTCAAGCATAAGAGTAAAATTATTATTTGAAGTGTAAAATACCGTTTCATTTAAAGTGAGGCCTAAGCTAGCTGCAGTAGTTGGTCATTGTTACCAACTGTTCGTGCACTGCACACCATCACTTTTATATTTAGCCAACAAAACCGGGATAGTATCCCTATTCTAGAATCACCTACACAAGGCGTTGAAGATTAGAGTGCGGTAACTGATCCAAAACTATACAAGCAAGATCAGCGATCAAATGAAGCGATTCTGCATTGTGCTTGATTTTATACTATTAACATCATCTTCATTCATGCAAATTTCATTTCACATTTCTGCTACTACCTGAGACGCCACAGAGCATTACCCGAGGCGTAAAGTCGCCGATTTGTGTAGCCTGTCGCGTTATTCGCAATTTGCATAATTCTATGAAAATATATTTGAATACAGTTTTAACAGGAAAGTATGCATTTACAAGGGTTAGGCTAATATGTGATATTTCTTTTCGTTATCGAACGTCTCGCTCTATTGAGCATCGTTACGTAACAGGTTACGTTACCGTCCTCATGAATGCAGATGCTTCATTCTCAGTTGAGCATTCACTCCTCGCAGACGTTTTTGAATTTAGCTCTTCACACGTGTTAGGCCTATTTCTAGTTATGGAAAACAACGGACAACCCATAACGGCTTCAAATCAAGATATACTTTTGGACAGTCCCTGCAGAGGCAAGTGGATTTTAATTTCCGAAAAATTCTCCAGACGAGTTTAGTGCATGCTCAACCACGCCTATAAAGTTCACATATGTTTTACGTTGTTTATTTACTTTGTATCTCGCCTGTTTCATAAACGGTAGATAAAGAAAGGAAATAAGCTTTCTTTCTTTCTTCTTCCTTGAGAATTTCATTATCGGGTGTTTAATACACGCACGGTAGGCTAGCTGACAGGGACAGCTGCAGACTTTTTGAAAGTGGGGGCAGGGGGGAGGTGGTAGTAGTCAGGAGTGCTGTAGTAGTGGGTACCTAGGAGGGTCGATTGTCATGCGCTGATTTATACATAAGGCCTATATCATGCAGCAAAGACGTCGTACCAATGATTGGGGTAATAATGTGGAGAGGTCCTGCTTTAACCTTTTATGGACAATAGATGATGTTAATATACATTTTACTGAAATCCTCCCCTGGCTCGTTCAGTTGGAACAGCCGCACTCTGATCTTCAAATTCATGACCAGTTGAGGTATAGGGCTAGTAGAGTACTTTAAGATACTGTCGGCCGGGTTCTTCAAGATCAAAAACATCGTCTCTTAAACTCCAAGTCAATAATGCTGTACTATTTTGAGGAGATTACGAGATCGGCTTAAGAACGTTGGCAAATACAGTAGGTACAGTAAGAAGCGCTTCTTTCTAAAGAAAGGATTGTGGTATCAACAGCAAAATTCCGATTGGTTTTTTTAGATTTCTGTTGATAAATTTCTGGTAATAGGGATATAACATTTTTAAAAATAAAACACTATGGTGCTTAAAAGCAACAAGTATGTAATAGTTAATAGTTTTAGATTTATATAGCACCTTATACTTAGTCTCAAGGCGCTGTGGACTAGATGTTACACATGACTTTCTACTCCCCTAAGGGTCATGTCATGCAGCAAGTAGCCTACTGCCTTGAACTTGCGCCCATTTGTCTGTCCACAGCAGGGGTAATGTATGAACCAGTACATCAGGGTAAACCACCTACTCGTCTCGAAAGGTGTACTGGGTTCTTTATAGTGCACACGAGCCATATGTGTACACTGGGCCTACGGTTTATAGTCCTTATCCTAGAAGACTTGTTCCACCACCAGAACCATGGTGCGAGCGGGTCTTGAACCCATGCTGTTGTTCTTGGTATGGTTCACAGTTCCCCTGCCTTAATCGTTCGCCCATGCGACTCGCACGATGATGTAGATGTTCACCCATTTTAACCAGAAAAAGAAACAAACGCTTTTAATATTAACAAGCTTAATCGTGATGGGAGGCTTTCAAACTTTTTTCAATATCAAAAAGAGATTTCAGAGATTGACTTCTTTTCGAGATTAAACCCACGAGCCTATTCCTGAGTTTGGATTGTAACAAAATTGAACAGCAAAACAAAGTACCAAATACTGTACTGTACCATGAAGTAAAGATACTCCATGACTGTACTTCAGGGGCGGTTGAAAAATAAATTTAAGGAGGTTGCCCAGAGTCAAAATCCTATAGTTGGGGCGACCTACTGTATGCCCCCGCTGGGGTTCAGTGACGAAGCCCCGGTCGTGGGGTCAAGGGAGCGAACGCCCCTCGCGCTTATATGTTGAATTGAACAGAGTACGATTAATGTTTTATTTTTAATAGTCAAATTTGTTTGACAAAATGAGAGTTGTTACTGAGTGTGCTAAACAAAAAGACTCTGCCTCGGTAAAACGCGTTTGTTTCTCAAGTACGTTAAGCACCTATATTGGTAGCGGATCTAGAGGGTGAATAGGGTACCAGGCTGTACTACTTTCGGATTTTGTATCTTATGACAAAACTATGAAATTAATGGCGTGGCCAGGGCAACACCCCTGTGTCCGCCACTGTATTTTATAGTTATTTTAAACAGGGGTCAAAAGAAAAATGGATGGATGACATTGGAGTGAATAAACATCCTACAGATGTATAAACGAAAAGAAAATCATGAAAAGTGGAGAACCAAGGTGGCAACCGTCCACCCCAAACATGGCACAATATGACAAAATAACTACAAAATGACATCAAATATAATTAGGCCCATTTTATTTAGTTTGAAATCAGAACAAATGATTAAAAGAAATTTCATTCTGTGTAATTCCTAACAAAACTGAACTCTGAAATTTGAAAATACCACATCATTGTCAACTACACCTGCCTGTAATATTAAATGTAAGTAGTTAACAAGACCGATCATCAGCAGTTTAAAGTCACATAATATTCTATAATAATACCATTTTTATATATAGTTCCATTAGAAAAGACAAATATTTTCCTATATTCAATATTAATTACACATAAGTTTATACATGTACAGTAGTCTATATACCATAATACAAGTAAACAACGCACAACATTGTTGAGGGATGTGTAGGATTAGCATTAATATTTACAAATGTTATTACATAGCATTTACAAGCAGAATGTCGATTCACATTATTTGATACACTAAAATCACTGGCGCTTCTATGCAAATACCACGCTTTATTCACATGGCATTTACCCATTTGCATTATAGTCAAACTTACCTAAGTCGACTATTTTCCAAGTCAAATTTATATTTTTCAATCTCTTAAGTCGAATTTTCTAAGTCAAAATTACTTTAAATGGCACTTTGGTTTCGACTTAGGCAAATTTGACTCGTATATGTATACATCTGCATTTTTTTTACCATACTGCAAGCAATTATTGTCCATAATTTCTATTGACCTAATTAATTTCAAAATTTGTCTTTATACTACAGTAATATGCTATTCTAACGTCGTCGTTCAAAAAAATTTAGATTTATAGTTGTCCGATTCTTCCCAGATATTATAAAGGTTGTCATTAATAAATCAGTTTTTTTTGTGAATTACAAAAACACCAGTAAATTTTATTTAAGCATAAAACATGTTGAGAATTCAATTGGGAGAAAACTAATATGAAATAAAGTCTGAAAATATATCAATTTTAATGTACACTACATGGTATTTTTGAAAAGAACTGTTTATTTTTTTATGTTTTGATCAATGTACTTCGAACCTCCTCAAGAGAAGAGTGTCAGTTTTAATATTCCAAATGTCTGACCACAGAGAATAAATTATCACTAAGTTCCTATGTGGCACTTTTCTACTTTTACACCTAAGAATCTACCAAATTGGCTAGTTAACCTATATGTGTTATTTTATTTTAAAGTGAATTCAAAGACGTTTTCTTGCTACTTGCTGGAACTATTTCATTTGTTCTAAACCAAGTCTAATTATGAGGCTTAACAAAAGTAAGTAAGTCATAAGAAACTAGAATAATCCAAGTTCGAACTCAGAATCTCAGAACTTGAAGGCAAGCACGTTAACCACCAAGCTACAGCGCCACTTATTTATATTTATTAAATTTTCTATTAAAAATAACTCGAATTTGTAAAATAACATATGTACATTAAATCTGTGTTAAAATTAAAACAAAGTGCTTTAATATTAAACTGGATGGCAAAATGAAAATATATTTATAAATCTAATTTATTATAATTATTACTACACTATGTGATTTTAAAGATAATTGCATAAAACAAAGTTTTTATTACTAAATTAAAATTATTCAAACACAAAAATAAGTTCCTATAATGCCTAAAAACAATAGATATATTATTACGGCTAGATGGTGATCTTAACACTGTAAAATGGAAGTCCCATGTAGGCGCCTACTATTTTGATTTTTCAGCCTCCGTCACAAACATGTAAGTTAAATAATAATAACTGTTTTATAATTATTGTATATTTAACATTTTTTTTGTTATACAAATTATTTACATATGTCACACATGTTTTATGTTGCCAATGTCTTTAGATTTGAATTAAATTTACTTTCATTGATAAATTTGAAACTTCTATAAAATGCGCAATTTCGACATGGCAATAGCCTTAGAAGGTAAAACGATTTGATTGGTTGGATTCCGGAATAGTAGGCGCATACATGGGACTGCACTTTGGGCTATCTATTTTGTGGAAGTTCACCATCTAGCCGTAATAATAAATCTATGCTAAAAAACTTGTTTGCCCTGTCCTGAACGAAAGGTTATGGGTGGGTGTAAAAATTTGATTTTTTTAAGTTGAAGCTAAAAATAGCATTGATATACTACATAAACAAGACAAGGTGTTTAACTTGACTTGTTTATTTTATTTTTTGTCACATCCAACAGCGAGTTTTTACGGCACTTACAGGATGAGATCTACGTCATGCTTTCTAAACCAAGTTACAGAGGCTGAGGCAGTGAGAAACAACCAAGTGCAGCCAGGTTTGAACCCAGAAACTTGGAACTGGAAGGCAAGCATGCTACCACCAAGCTACACTGCCACTCCAAACTTGTGATCATGTTGCGAAATGCGATTCGAAATTTTTAAGTTTGAGGAAAGAAGAAAACCATAAAACTTTTCCATGGATCTTCTTTTAACATGGTAGAGATAGAGGGCAAACAAGATGTTTTTAGGCCTAGCTATGTTGATAAATTACAGGAAATTTATGACTGGAACTAGTAAACAGTGTAGATTTTACTGGAAGCTTTTAAATTAAAAAACAAATTCATAATTTGACAAATATTGTAAAATTTACAAACGCAAGACTATCTATAAGTGTATTATGATAAGGTATAACAACAGGATTCTATCTTATATACAAATAATATAATGTCTGTAGTTTAAAAAAAAAATGCATTATAAATCTAAAGTTATGGTTATTAAATGGCTACTAACATTTTGTTTCCTTTACTAATAAAATTATTTTATTTCCTGTACTTGAATAAGTGCCCCGCCCCCTTGATATAAGCGCCCCACAAGAATAAGCGCCATTCTAAATGTTGAATCGGTTTTAACCTTTTTTCCTAATTCTAACAAGCGCCATTTTCATTGTGAACAAAACATTTATTGACCCAAATAGTCTGTCCTATGGAAATTTATTCCTCCAGGACAGTATCCTTTTACGCATTGCTTATGGGCCCCCATTTACCGTTACTAATGTTGTCTTGCTTCCTTTTACCCTCACAATTTTCAGTGCTTTATATTAAGTGCTCCGTTAATTTAGTTATAGTTTTATTAAGCACCACATTGAATAATAAGCACCCATAACATGTGTTACGATTTTGTTTATAGCTCCTGGGTGGCTTATTTGCAAGAGTACAGTAGTTTGATTAACATCATTTTGTTAATTTACTAATAAAAATACTCTACAGCCTTTTATGCAGATAATATGCCACTTTGTAACATTGCCTTTACTATAATAATTATATTGCTATTGTAACAAATAAATTGAGCCTTAGGAATTTTTATACATTAAATACTACTTCCAAGATGTCATTGAATAATCATATCCAACAAATGAATACTTTTAAGAAGGTACTTAACAAGTCCAATATTGGCACCTTAAATAATTTAATTTAGAAGAATTTATATAAGCTATCTACCAGCTTGTAAAATCTGAGTATTCCAGCAGATAGTCCTAGTATTAACCCATAAAAACCAACATCTATTATTCATGTCAAAACTCATCAATATTGCTCAATTTTCTTTTGAATATCACCCCAAGTGAAATGTATACTGTAACCAGTTGCAGAGTACCATTAGCATAATTGAGTTTGCATATCACATCAGGTGTAGTACTCAAATGAGCAATAAGCATAATTGAATTTGCATATCACACCAGGTGCAATATTCAAATGAGCAATAAGTATAATCTACTATGCAAATCACACATGGTGTAATATTCAAAAGAGCAATCAGCATAATTGAATTTGCATATTACATCAGGTGCAATATTCAAATGAGCATTAAGCATAATCGACTATGCAAATCACACCAGGTGTAATATTCAAAAGAGCAATCAGCATAATTGAATTTGTATATCACATCAGGTGCAATATTCAAATGAGCAATAAGCATAATTGACTATGCAAATCACACATGGTGTAATATTCAAAAGAGCAATCAGCATAATTGAACTTACATATCACACCAGGTGTAATATTTACCTGAAAACAGTTATGTATACAGTATACACAGTTACTACACCTGTCATGTGTAATAATATGCAAATAATATAACCAGTTTGCATAATTATAAACACCATAAATAATAGCATACTGTACATCATAATGCAAAACAACTATTAGCATAATATACAATATTTGTATGCTTTGTAATACATATAATATAAGGTGTCATTCCAGAATGAGTTTTGTATGAAAACAAAATAAAAAGATGTGATATCCAAAAAAATTAGCTTTAAATTGATTATTGAATTATTTTCATATGGTGAGTCCAACCAGAGAAATATTAATCTGAAATGTGCATGTGTAAAAAAACTTAAAATCTTACAAAACAGCATATTTGCCAATATACATTTTAATATATAAACTTTACCACCAAAATCCCACGGACAATACATGCCTAAAAAGTACCTGGCTTGCAACAGAACTCAAGCTGTCACGACACCTCATATATATGCAAATTTCTTAATTAGCATAATATATTATGTATTACTTTTGAAAGGCTTCCTGCTTTAAATTACTTCCATTATAATTTCTTACATATTCAGGCTTGAATCTAATTTAGTGAATGCATTCATTACCCATAATTCAAGCAATATTTTGCAGCTTTATTATTTTATATGTTAATGCAACATGTTATAAGATTGCTAACAACCGCAACATTTTCAGAGCATAGGTTAATGACAATATGCCTACCCATCTTTATAACTCTTCATAAAATGAACAATCACGCATGAACATTTCACATGGTACAAAAGCACGCCGAGACAATAGTCTCACATGGAAATTGTATATATAATGATTACCGTATTAGTAGTCTTCAAATAAAAACAAAAAACCTGAGAAATTAGGGTTAATGTACAGGTGTTGTTAGATATCTCACAAGAACGCTATTGGCATAGGACATGCATGAATCTTTACATTATTTAAATACAGGTGTCCATTAAGAATGTTAATTTAATAGCCATGTAATTTAAATAAGCTCATGACCAGGTGTCCACATGGTAACATCACGCTAGACACAAGTTAATCTCTCAAAGTTCTTGTGTCATTTCTACCAATGTTAAATCTTTGTACCCTTCGCATGTGGACTCTTATCATGTATGGATTTGTCAGGAGGCATAAATGCGCTTTCTGATGCCACAAAGTCTTGGACGTAGTTCTCTGGTATAAGTCCTGTTTTGCCACTCTCGGTTGTTCCCAAAAGCCAGCCTGGTTCTTTTGATGAATGAACTAGAAAAAGATTTTCACAATTTTTATTCATACAGTACAGTAATTATTCTGTAACAAAATAGATTGTCTTTCAAGGATTAAATATGCATTTAAAAGGTTTCACATTGGAAATAAAATATAAGTCCACCTCCTGAAACAGGCATGACCTCATGGTCAAGGGCAGTGGGCTTATAATTGAGTCAATATGGTAACAAATCTTTGCAACTTACATGTGCCTGAAGGCTTGATTAAGAGATGTGGGCTTATATTCGAGTCAATAGTGTAAAGAGCCTTTGCAACTTACATGTGTCTGAAGGCTCGATCAAGTGCAGTGGGCTTATATTCAAGTCAATAGTGTAAAGAGCCTTTGCAACTTACATGTGTCTGAAGGTTTGTCAAGGGCAGTGGGCTTATATTCGAGTCAATAGTGTAAAGAGCCTTTGCAACTTGCATGTGTATGAAGGTTTGATCAAAGGTAGTGCTTATAATCAAGTCAGTACGGAACTTACCATTAAAAATGACTTGATTTGGGTTGAACGACAATTCCGATTCATTCTCAGCTTCGCAAGCATACAGTGTTCTAACACACCGCCCCCTGTTGGTTAAAAAAAGTGAAAAACCTCAGTCTCAAACATATTTGAATGCAAGTACAGGCGACATGCAGTTAATTTACATTCAACAAAATTTAATTGCAGAAGGTTTTAAAAATCAAACAAAATTCTTTTTTGTTAAAATAATTAAATATTAGAAAAATACTGAAAATAAAAAAAAAAAAACTTAAAGAACCAAAAATAATTGACCATGTGTAAATAATCAAATTTCAGGAATTCTAATTTTGTTTTTAGTTTATTTTTAAATGAATGAGCTCAGACACATTCTAATAAATTAATTTTTTGCAATGCTAGTTATCGAAGAACTAAGCGTATATTAGTAAGGAACAAGTACAAGGGGACATCTCAAGATTTCTCCTATAAATGCAAGCATGGTTAAAGAAGTCAAATGAATTGCGCCATGAGAATGTTTAAGAACATCCATAAAACAACTCATGTATTTGTGAATTACAAGCAAGGATATATAGTTGGTATCATTGGAAAGGTAATTTTATGTGATAAAAAAATAAGAAGTATGATAATGTGTGGTTAATAAAATATATAGACTTAATTTGCAGAACATAAAAATTTATTTACCAAAATTTTGTATCTCATTTATGTTTATGTTAGTGCAAGGTGTATGATAGTATGAGAGAAAACCCAAAATTGAGTTATTGATACCTATGTGAGGTCTCACCACAAATGAGTCTTATGGCAGCAAAATCCAAAACATGAGTTTTTGGTACCTTCTAATAGAGCATAATATGCGAGGTCTCACAACAAAATGAGTCTAATGTTAGAAAAACCCAAAATTGTGATATTTATACCTAAGTGAGGACTCACCACAAAATGATTCTCATGGCAGCAAAATCCAAAAAATATGAGTTATTGGTACCTTTCTAATAGAGCATAATATGCGAGGTCTCACCACAAAATGAGTTTCATGTTAGAAAAATAAAAAATTGAGATATTGATACCTATGTGAGGACTCACCACAAAATGATTCTCATGGTAGGAAAATCCAAAAATGAGTTATTGGCATCTTCTAATAGAGCATAATATGCGAGGTCTCACCACAAAAATGAGTCCCATGGTAGGAAAATCTAAAATTGAATTATTAATATCTATTTGAGGACTCACCACAAATAAAGCCTCATGGTATAGTAGGAAAATCTAAAATTGAGTTATTGGTACATTCTAATGGAGCATAATATGTGAGGTCTCATCACAATATAAGTCTCATGGTATAAAAATCTACAATTGTGTTATTGATACCTATGTGAGGACTCGCCAAAAAATAGTCTCAATTTTTAAGCCGGTGACCTAATGTATTGGACTGAAAGAATTAAAGCCGATAAGCTAATGTAAATGTTTGTAAGCATATGACAATGTATTTGATGTGATTTGATGTATGAATGTTTGTTCATTAGTTTTGGCTGATTATAGTGGTATCTGGTTTTTGTTGTATTTAAACCAGTCATAAGTGCATAAATTAAAAAAAAAAAGAAACAGTGTATAAAAATTTACAGTGAATGGAGAAAAATGTGCAATGACTGGAGTGCCTGCTAATCAAAAAATATTTTGAAAACGGGTGATTGAATAATATAAATATGTTTACTATAAGGCCCGAAAAATCTTTATGATGTCTAAGCACAGGATCTAGGTCAATCGGTCAGTCTGCCAGTGGATTTTCTTGTATTCAAATATGCAGTGGTGGATTAAGGGGGGGGGGGGGACTTAACAGGCTTAATCCCCGGCCCCTAAAATTTAACCAAAAAAAAAATAATTGTCACAGTAGCTGTATAAGGGACTCCTACAAGCAAACCCAGACCCACAGTTGCCAGCAGGTTTTTTTAGCTTGTCAAAACCAAAAACTGGATTTAAGCCTCCCCCACACCAATGCCTAAATCACATTTCTGGATCCACCCCTGATACTATAACCTTTTGTGTGCATTTTTTACAATTTTTTGCCATCATATATTTAGCCAAAGCAAAAACTTGGGAAATATGAAAATACAAAGAAACCTAAAAGATACTGACCTTGTTTTCAATTTTTGTGTTGTTTCGAGAAAAAAAACCCCCAAGATTTAATTTTTTAGACCTATTTTAGGTAACAGTGGCTGAATTAGTTGATTCTGAATAGATATGTTATGTGATCCAGCATGGTGTGAACAGTTTGAGTTGCTATTAATGAAAACTGATGTTGCTGTGCTGTTTTTATTAGTAACATGTAATGGCAATGATTTAGGGATTCGACAGGACTATTATTATAAAGTGTATAATATGCATTTGTAATTTATTTTAATATTAGCAGAGATGATATACAATTATAGATTATGAAGACAAAAGCACAACTGGCCTAGTATACAGTATATAATAGAATCATGGTAGTACAATATTTCCTTAGGTGGAATAGCCGATTACAGGGTTTTGGGTTCCGTATGTATTTCTATGGTTAGTGGTTTTCATGTAGTTAGCTGAACGGTAAGCTGTTTCCATGGTAAACTGAACTTTTAAACCTTTTTCATTGTTCGCTACTTCCATGGTTAGCTATTTCAATAGTCAACTGTATCCATGGTTAGCTGTTTCCATGGTTAGCTATTTCCATGGTTACCAGTTTTCATGGTCAGCCATTTCCATGTAGCCATTTTTATGGTTAGCCTTTTCAATGATCAACCATTTTGATGTTTAGGGTTTTCTATATTTGCACAATTCCATGGTTAGCCAGTTTCCATGGTTTTTATGTGTTTTGACATTAAATGCATTATTTGCAGATGGAAGGTGATACCTTGAGATGTTCCCTTGATGGGATGCAAGTGTTAAAGAAAGATTTTTATGGGATATAATTTTGTTACCAATGTGTCTGTCTCCTCAAACAATCACACGGGGCGCTGCAAATACAAAATACCAAAACAAGGAAGATAAAAATCTCCTCCTTTACAAAGCTTGTTATCATTTATGGATGATTCATTATTTCAAATCCATAGTAAATCCAAGACAAGTTATTAGGAGGCAAAATTTACAGTAAAATACAATGTAAGTGCATATAACAAAAACTGTATTACATAAAAAAAGGTACTCTTAAAACAATATTTAAACTTGCCCAAGTTCACATTGCCTACATCAAATTATATCTAAAGCCGGGTGCTCACTGCGTCGTGTGAAAGTCGTACGATGGTTGAATGACTAAATCGTCTCTCCCTGTGGGTGTGTTTGCCAGATGCGATGACAGTCTTCCACTCAGAGGCTGAGGGATTTTTCTTTGTGATTCAACAGGGCAATCACTAAAAAAGACGTTGAGTAGAAGACTGCCATCGCGTCTGGCAACCACACACACAGTGAGCGACAGTTTAGTCGTGCGATCCATCGTACATCCATCGTACGACCGTCGCACGGCGCAGTGAGTGCCCGGCTTAAGTCAAGTTAATTTTTCATGCCAGATTGATGTGGATTCCATTAATTAATAGAAACCAAGTTTTTTTTTATAAGTCAAATACCTGTTTGAATTTAACTTGGGCAAATTTGAGTGTAATAAAAAATAGTATTATAAATAACCTAGATAATCAAATGCGTAATTCATAATAGATTTACAAATATGACGAAAATTAAATTAGTAAAGAAAGAAGCACTGTTGGTTAGTAGCTGTAAAATGATGAGAATGGCAATTTATTAAACAAGTTAATAATTGATAAAATATCTGTCAGAACGAATTAATTGTAAACATTTTAGATACAGGCTGTTTAAAACACATCTGGTTACCATGGTATTTACAATACAGTACAAACATATGTTTTACTTTATATTTGTTATAATAGTCCAGACAGAGATAAAATACAAATATAATACATAAAGATTTAAAAATATTCATAAAATGCCTAAACACAAAAGTCAACATAAATTACCATTTTTTTGTTTTAAAAAAATACAATACAGTATAAAGTATTCCAATTATTTTGCTTCTAATTGCTATCACAAAAAGGACGATATAACGCTAACTAAACTGCTGTGATTATATTGTGTTCATATTTGCTTGCCACCATTTTATATTTTTAAAAACTGCCTTTGATTTCAGGGGCGGATCCAGGATCAGGGTGGTTGCTCGTTTTATTCAAAATTGTGCAAAAAATATATTTTTTGGTTTCAAGAGGAGAGCCCGGGTCCGTTGGGCCCCCCTTGGATCTGCGCAGGTTATGATTAAAAAAATTAATACATTAATACATACATCTATTTTTAATTGATGATATAATTAAAAGCCCATTCCTTCCAAAATACTATATTGTATTCACATACATAAGTATAAAACTGATCTGCAATATTTATGTCATTTTATTACTTCAAAAATGCATTTATACAATTTGATTTTTTTAGGCAGATCCTAAAAAATAAAGCGGATGAAGTCTGAAAGAGTGATAATTCTTAGCTTTTTCCTACTTGAGAATAAAATTAAAGAAGTATACAGCTAACTAAACATGTTTATTAATTTTATAAATTTTTTCATGGATTTTGGAAGGAATGCTCCAGCAAGTAACTCTATTACGAAAAATTGCGCCCTCAATTGCTGTTACTACGAAGTGTTTGTTCAAGATTCAATACCCAATGCGGTCTTAGGAAAGACTGCTTTTTATCAATGGTCTAACTGGGGGTGACTTACTAAGACTGTTTATGTGTTAAAGCTGGCTTTATTCTGTAAGTTAAGACCGCCAATTAAAACGTAGGGTTATTCTCATCACTGTACAATGTTACTGCCTAAGACTTGTAATGAGTTTTAGTTATTAGCATGATGTATCTATCTGGTAATAAATGTAATTGGTGAGTTACTTGCTGTTGGATGTGATTTTAAAAAGAATGTGGAACCTGTAATTCTCTCTAAATTCTCAAAATTTTGTGATGTTTCTAATTATGGCAGGCTTTCAAACACAACAGAAACTACTGTATCAAACCTAATTCCATTAATGTAGTACTATAATGATGTACAACAAAATGTGAGGTGTTGTGACAAAATGAGTTGTGTTGTACGCCAGGTCATTTTGAGATATTCACAAAAATAGACAGAAAGTCATAATTTCACAAAAATTTGATTTCTGTTGTTTTGTTAAGTTTAGTAATTAAATTTTATGATTACATTCTTCCTGTATATGTTTATTTACTATAAACTTGTTTTTCAACTACATTTTGTAAAGACTGTTTTTCAAAATCAATGGAAAAACGTACAGGATGTCAACAGTTGTCTATGTTTAAAGTCCATTTTCTTCAAAGTGTGTTTTCATACACCTATTTTTTTAAAATGATTTTTCTCTGGTTATACTGAAGCTATGAACCTCATTTAAAAACCAATTTAAAGCTTATAATCTCTTCTATCAAAATACAACAACTCAATTTTGGTTTTCTGTACAACACGACTCATTTTGTGGTGACACCTCACCAATGTTAAAAGAAAGAACTTGGTAATAAAAAAAAAATACTATAAACCTTATGAGGTTTCTGTTATGCTTAAAAATGTTAATAGAAACAAACTACTGCTATAATAATTTTTATTTTAAAAGCTAAAGAACAATAACAACTATTACAATTAATGCAGTGTACAGTTCATCTACAGTACAAACATGCTTTGAAAATGTTGTTTGAACAAATAATAAAGCCCACTATTGCATCTTAAAGAGCCTCAAATGGAAAAAATATTTTTTTGCTTGTTAAAATAACATGACATTTATATAGTGCTTATTGCCGAGGCTTCAAATTGCTTCACAATTATTATCCCCAGTCATTGGAACCAAAACCTATGGAACATAATCCATTCCAAAATGTTGCAGCCGTAATCGGTGCATATGGCATTTGTACCTGGAAATCACTTATATTCCTGGTTGGAAAGAGGCAACATGGATAAAGTTTCTTGCCAAGGAACACAAACAGCCACCCATAGAAATCCTTGAAACTCCCCCCCCCCACCTTCCCATGATTAAATGTCCAAATTGCAACTGCTGCGCCAACAGCAACTCCTATCTCAATTCCTTCTACCAACCATGATAGAACTAAAATGTACCAATATTATTTCATATTGTGTATGGTAAACCATGGAGGAAAAAATTTGTCCTAATGCTTGTAACATATGAATATAGATAGTGTTCGAATTGGATAATAGTTTGTAAATGGAAGTTAATGGGAGGGATGGAATAACCAACAATTAACCTAGATCGTACATTGCTGTTCCCAAAATTAATTGAATCAAAATTAAGTTTAGCCAAAACAGGGTACACCTTTTAAGGTCTAACAAACTTTGATATTTTTAAATTCAGAAAATTATTTTAAAATGTTAATATCCACTGGTGTATCCAGAGGCGTACTTAAAGATCACCCCCACACCTTGGGAGGTAAAAAAAAAGTATATATTGGGCCATCAAGCACCCTCCCTACGTCCTTCTGACAAAAAAGAAGTACAATGTCAGAAAAATAGTATGAAGTCAAATCTACTACCAACAAAATCTTGTGAAACCTGATCATGTTTGAACACCCGCTTTTGCAAATTCTGAACATGCCCCCCGACCTCTGTTTATTTCTTTGTCCCATTAACAACAATCAAATTTAGTGGAGCGAATTATTGTAATTCCCATGTTGTAATAACACCCCACTAGCATAACTAGGCAGGCAACATGCATTCATGAACATTTCGCCTTGCTTATGAAAATATGAAACGTGTAACACATACAACACTGAACAAAAAATACTACATGACCAACTCGACAAGCGAAGAAATGGCAACATGATGCATGCAAATAAACAAACAGCGCAAAAAGCAAACACATGGTAATACCGCAACAAACCTTCTGTTTCTATTTGTAGCGTTAGAGCGGAGTGCAACTGGATTCGTGTTACTTCTCGGATGCGGATATCTATTATCTGTATTACTTCTGCGGAAGGACATTTGGATAGTGGACATTTACAAAAGCAGAAATTAATAAATCAACACAGATATAAAAAAGAATAAATTTGGGCAAATTAAACAATCACTAAGATACATTAAGTGGCTTAGAAATTGTAAATGATAAAAATTAAAGAGATAAACCAAGCAATCTTTTATCACAGAAAATGAATTACAGAACATGAAACATGGAATTTGCATTTCAACAAGCAAACTTGTACAAACACGTCATTCGTATGTTTCTAATTCGCTAATATGCACCAAGTACATTAATTACAGTAAAATAATGTTAATGATAACTAAACAAATATGTACACTGTACACCAGGGCTCCCAAGTCGCCAGGATTGAAATTAGGCTGAGTAGAAGGGCCTTAAAATAAGCTTTAGTGCAGGCAGAAAATTTTGAAGGTGGGTGCCCCTGCCCACCTCTGCCCATCATAATTACATATATGGCCCTTTACCACAGTTATTACAAACAGAAAATCAAAAAGTTTGATAAGCTATTTGGATTTTATAACATTACATGAATAGAGAAAAAGGTGATTTAAATTATTCAATGTCTATATCCAACGCATCAGGCATGGAGAAACTGGTAGAGGGCACACCACAACATCAACAGTACCTCTCAACCACCAGTCATTGCCTGTCGAAGCGTTGATGGTTATCACCATGAAAGGTTAAAAGTAGGTACACATATTTTTGGCTTATTTACAATTAACATTATTTTACTAGTATTCTAAGAGCTAGATGTAATTATTTGAACACACATAACACTTATAACACACAATACAAAGAATGATTCAGAGAGAAAAACCTGATGGTGTTATTCATTTAGGTCCACTAATCAACTTCAAGACGTATAAAACATACTCCAAGCAATGAGATATGATGAAGTTTATCTCATTGCTTGGAGTATGTATTATACTTTCTTATTCTAATAGATAATACTGCAGTGTCAAAGTTTTAAAATTTTAACTTTCATATGTGACCCATTCTGGCAAAATGAAATAAGTTACAGACCACAGATCAATGTAACAACCTACTGCAATGCACTTTAAGTTACCATCTATAAAAATAAGGGTTTCCTCTATTTTTTATATACAACTATCCAATAATCAAGACCAAGTTTCATTTTGTGTGAATTGAATTAATGGAATTTGAAGAAAAACTATTTTTATTATTAATTATTTTAGTTTTGTTTTGAGATAACACCAAGATTTGCGATTTCCTCAAAACTGTTAGGTGCACATTTCTTTGTGAATACTTTGATAAAATGTATATTTTTAGATTCTCTTCATGTAACAACAATAAGTTTGGCATCGTTGTAAAGATTATCAAATCAGATAGTATGCAAATTTGCATCTGTAATTTTCGAAATTATGTTTCATTTAATCAGAGCAACTCGCATACGGTATTTGTTTCATTGTTGAACATTTCATAAAAATACCGTTTTACTTAGACGATGTAAATCGTTAATGTCGAGAGTGACCTGTCAATCACTGCCAAAATTGTAAAAAACAAAATGAACAATTAAAAATGCTGTTTCAAATTGCCATTTTTAGGATTAACGATTAACAGGAAAGCAGGTTTTATACCAGAGTGAATGTAACAATAAATTATTCCGAGTACAACGGTAAAATAAATTTTACTATGAATAAGTCTTTTGTTTACTTACAGAGTGGGTTGTGGATTGTTGACAGGCACTGCTGGGCTTCCCCCTCCTCCTCTTTCACCCCCTCCTCCGTGTGCATTGGAATTAGAGCCAGCATTTGGTGTCCCGCCACCGCCACCTCCTGCGTTTGTCATGTTACCTCCTTTAGTCTTCACCTGTTGTACATCTTGAGTTTCACTGTAAGGATTCAGATGATGAAAATATTTCTAAACTTGACTTTTAAAAAATATGATCAGGTGGGGAAAAATTCTAGCATGAGAAGTTAAATTAAAATAAAAATTTGGAAAAGTAGTACAGTACTGGTGGTGGAAACGGTTAAGGTGATGATGATGATGGTAATGATACCATGAAGAAAATTTTGATGGATGTGGTGATGATGTTGATGTGGTGTTGATGTTGATGGATGTGGTGATGATGTTGATGGATGTGGTGCTGATGTTGATGGATGTGGTGCTGATGTTGTTGGATGTGGTGCTGATGTTGATGGATGTGCCGATGATGTTAATGGATGTGGTGCTGTTGTTGATGGATGTGGTGCTGTTGTTGATGGATGTGGCGATGATGTTGATGCATGTGGTGGTGATTTTGATGGATGTGATGCTGATGGATGTGATGCTGATATTGATAGATGCGGTGCTGATATTGATGGATGTGGTACTTATATTGATGGATGTGGTGCTGATGTTGATAGATGTGGTGCTTATATTGATGGATGTGGTGGTGATGTTGATGGATGTGTTGTTGAAGTTGATGGATGTGGTGTTGATATTGATGGATGTGGTGCTTATATTGATGGATGTAGTGGTGATGTTGATGGATGTGGTGTTGATAGATGTGGTGCTTATATTGATGGATATGGTGGTGATGTTGTTGGATGTGGTACTTATGTTGATGAATATGGTGCGGATGTTGATGAATATGGATGTGGTGATGATATTGATGTGGTGCTGATATTGATGGATGTGGTGACGATGTTGATGGATGTGGTGCTGATGTTGATGGATGTGGTGCTGATGTGGATGGATGTGGCGATGATGTTGATGGATGTGGTGCTAATAAAAGATGGATGTGGTGCTGTTGTTGATGGATGTGGTGATGATGTTGGTGGATATGATGATGATGGTTAAAGGGATAAAGGCAATCAATAACGTTGAACAAGTTCTTTCATTTTGTATAACAATAACCAATCTTTTCCTTAGAAATAGTTTGGAATATAGAGGAAAGAAAAGGAATACAGGAAATAGGACATACAACACTGAGTACCGCATGCTTTAAATTCAATGTCATTAAAATCAATCAGTTAAAAAGTAATAATCGTTTAACAGGTTCATCAGCATACAAATTCTAACATCTAACACATGCAATACACATCACACAGTGCAAGGACTTCTATACTACATGTGCCACAACAATGTGACTCAAAACAGCACCTACAATCACAAAACAACGAGTCATATAGCTTAACATTTAACAATACAACAGTAAAAAACATTAACTAAATACCATATACTGGTTTATAAATTAAAAAAATAGGTTTTTTTAATTAACAAAAAATTTAATTCAATTTAATTTAATTCATCAGAAATTCTCTTTCAAATGGATTCACATTTTGCTTTTTTTCACTATATATTTATTATTTACTAAACAACTCAACCACATAATATAAATGGGATGTACTGGTTGCAGTTGGATCTTCAAGTGAGAAAACAAGGAAAAGAACACACTGTCTGACTCAGCTAAATACAGAATGTGTTAAAAATTGAATAATCAAATTATACACCTAAAAATTCTACTTGTATAACATTGACAAGATTACTAAAGATGATGCAAGAATAATGTAAAGTTTTTGAGGAGCTTCATCATTATCTCTTGACATGCTAACATAAGGATTGCAGGCTAGAGATAAAGGCTGGCAAACTAGTTATCTACACATCAAAGAGCAGGAACATTCATAGAGAAAAAGTTAAAGTGTTGATGATGTTGATGGATGTGGTGATGATGATGGATGAGGTGGTGATGTTGATGGATGTGTTGATGTTGATGGATGTGGTGATGATGTTGATGGATGTGGTGATGATGTTGATGGATGTGGTGATGTTGATGTTGATGGATGTGGTGGTGATGTTGATGGATGTGGTGTTGATGTTGATGGATGTGGTGTTGATGTTGATGGATGAGGTGCTGATGTTGATGGATGTGGTGGTGATTTTGATGGATATGGTGGTGATATTGATGGATGAGATGCTGCTATTGATGGATGTGGTGCTGATGTTGATGGATGTGGTGATGATGTTGATGGATATGGTGGTGATGTTGATGGATGTGGTGTTGATGTTGATGGATGTGGTGTTGATGTTGATGGATGTGGTGCTGATGTGGATGGATGTGGTGATGATGTTGGTGGATGTGGTGTTTATTTTGATGGATATGTGGTGATGATGTTGAAGGATGTGGTAATGATGTTGATGGATGTGGTGATGATGTTGATGGATGTGGTGGTGATATTGTTGGTGCTGATGTTGACGGATGTGGTGATATTTTGATGGATGTGGTGTTGATGTTGATGGATGTGGTATTGATGTTGATGGAAGTGGTGGTGATGTTGATGGATGTGGTGTTGATTTTGATAGAAATGGTGTTGATGTTGATGGATGTGGTCTTGATGTTGATGGAAGTGGTGGTGATGTTGATGGTTGTGGTGTTGATGTTGATGGATGTGGCGCTGATGTTGATGGATGTGGTGATGATGTTGGTGGATGTGGTGGTGATTTTGATGGATATGGTGGTGATATTGATGGATCTACACATCAAAGAGCAAGATCATTCATAGAGAAAAAGTTAAAAAGATTATTTTTGAAGTCTGAAGATAGATGTGGTGTTGATGTTGACAAATTGTTGATGTCGATGGATGTGGTGATGACGTTGATGGATGTGGTGATGATGTTGATGGAAGTGGTGATGATGTTGATGGATGTGGTGGTGATATTGTTGGATGTGGTGCTGATGTTGATGGATGTGGTGCTGATGTTGATGGATGTGGTGATATTATTGATGGATGTGGTGCTTATGTTGATGGATGAGGTGTTGATGTTGATGGATGTGGTGTTGATGTTGATGGAGGTGGTGGTGATGTTGATGGATGTAGTCTTGATGTTGATGGAAGTGGTGCTGATGTTCACGGATGTGGTATTGATGTCGATGGATGTGGTGATGATGTTGATGAATGTGGTGATGATGTTGATGGATGTGGTGGTGATATTGTTGGATGTGGTGCTGATGTTGATGGATGTGGTGCTGATGTTGATGGATGTGGTGCTGATGTTGATGGATGTGGTGAAATTGTTGATGGATGTGGTGGTGATGTTGATGGATCTAGTGATGATTTTGATGGAAGTGGTGATGATCTTGATGGATGTGGTGATGATGTTGGTGGATGTGGTGGTGATTTTTATGGATGTGGTGTTGATTTTGATGGAAGTGGT
>JAOTQE010073256.1:0-16674 GCA_025631205.1 Nesometra sesokonis
TGGATGTCATTATTACATTTGTGGGTAAAGTGTTATTACACTTGTGGGCGTTATTACATTTGTGGGTAAAAGTGTTAATACATTTGTGGGCGTTATTACATTTGTGGGTGTAACAGGGTCCTATAACAGCATACTCGTAGATGATTATGATAATGAGTTGTCCACGGTACAGAGGTCAGAAGCTCCAATCTATGTCATCCCGAATGTGTTGGTTGGATTGAAATCAGCAAGCTTCCTATCCTGGTAGAATTGGTCCTTGAATCAAAGGCCAATTACACTAATTTAAACTGGAGTAAACTTGAATACTGTACAGAAAATGAAAATTTACGGTTTCGAAGGGAGATATCTAAATACAGAATATTGTAATAATGTTATAACATTTGGTGTTAATGGTATTTTTATCTGAATACAGAATCTAAATATTTCGTTCGAGTTAGCGTTACCCGAATACAGAATTTGAAAATTTACAGTTATGGTTGGGCTTTTCGTACCGCCCTGGAGGCAGGGACGAACAAGGACCACATGTAAAAACAGGTCTGTCCATCTACCTGATATGTCTTTTATCCTGTATAAATATGTTCAATAAATAAATAAATAAATAAACAAGAGTCAGCAGCAGTCAGAAATCGTAGGAAGCAGAAGCTATACCACGAAGGTAATGGAATTGTAAAAAAAAACACTTCAAGAAAAAAACGTCTGGAAAATCTGATTAAATCGAATAAAAATGTAATTGAGTATGCCTTAGAAAGCGAATGCGCATTTTCAGTAAATTAATGACGTCAGATAACGGCTATTCGTCTCTTTGGAGCACACTGAACATGGGCAACTTACGGCTCCTCCCCTTTACGAATTCGAGACAGTTATGCCACTACTTGTAATTGGTAATTCTACGTGGTCGAACGGGTAAGACCATAAGGTGGTACCATGAGATGATGAGATCTTGTGAATATTTTTAGCCCCAAAATTCCATCAATGTAATACATTTTAAGATGAGCTTGATAATGTATTTTTAATAGATTTTGTGATTCATAAGAGCTCGGAAAATCATTATAGGTACAGTATGTTTAAATAGTTCAGACGCATAGGTAGCATCTTTGTCGTTAGCAGTAACGAAAAATAAGGTAGCCGACCAAGGACTTATAACTTATGAGTCCTTGATTAGATTGCACGCATTAAATTAATAAGCAAAGCATTGCTGATTTTTGTAGGTTGGGTTAGGGTTTTCTGACAATGTGGATTTAAGGGGGAGAGGCGGTGCCGGTCCGGAAAGTAAAATATATCAATATTAATAACGTCTACGAAACGAAAATTTTTAGCAATCATAAAACAAAAATTGATCCCCAACTACCTTCAGGCTATTTCCGGACATTTAAAGATCAAAATTTCCCCGGAAGAGCATGCCCCAGATTCCATAAAACTTTGACTCTCTACCGGCCCCCCCTTCCGTCTTCCATCTCCCTTTTTTTAAAGTCTGCATCCGGTCCTGTCAGAATACGGAATATAAACGTTGGCGGCTGGGATCATGTGAACATTTACGGATATGGTTATCTAAATAAAACATGTGACTGTTAGGGTTATACGAATTCAGAATATGACAATTTACGGTTGACGTTTGTTTTATGTGAGTTCAATATTCCGATTACAATAAAAATAATATTTAGATAACCATAACCTCAACCGCAAAAATTACATAATAAGTATTCAGAACCACTAACCGTATATTTTCATATTGTGTATTCTGAAAACCCTAACCTCACTCGCAAATACAGTCGTCCTCTCCCACCACTGCACCAGAGACTAATCCATTCTAACCGATCCTCAGTGGTCGACATATTCGATCGTATTTTTTTTACGGCTCTCAACTGTTATGTCGATTTTTTTTTGTGGGGGGGGGGGCTTTTTCACCATCGTCGTCGCCGCCGTAGTCATCATCATTATGATCATCAGCGTTATCGTCGTCATCGTTTCGTTATTTTCGTCTTCAAAACACAATAATCGCTGTTGCCATCGTCATCACTTTGTATTATACTGACAAATGTTATCGCGTATTATTTTACTGTTTGCCTACAATTTGAACAAGAATACATATATACAGTACTTATATGGTGAGACAAAATCATCTAAAACTCAACGCCGTTATTTAAAAAAATGTATTTTATTAAAAACCTATTCGCCCATAATGAGCTCCAAGATAAGTTTTAGAGTATTTTTATATATTACATTGTAAACTACAAACAATTCGACTACCTAAAACGTTTTCATGTATTAGTTAAATCATGTTTTGTTCCTGATGTGAAAACAATTTATGAAAACAAATATGACATTTCATTTCCATTCAAAGTTTATAATATATAGAAATAAGCGCGTTCAATAGAAGCACCATAAAGCATACATTTAGAAGATTAGAATGTAACATTGTGTAGATTATGATTAGATTTCAAATACTAATTATAAAATCAATTAAATAATTAAATAACGAAAGACTACTGACGAAAGAAATATAAGGCATGGATCATTGTAATACCTCTGCATCTCCGTTTTTGACCATTTAAAAATAGAAAAAATCCCGACGTGTTCAGAACATTTTTCAATTTAGTGTTCGGGTAGTGCATCCTCCGGGTATATTTACAGTATATTATAGGACGCTGTAATGCGTACACCTACAACGGCCACACATGACCCTAAATATGTTTTAATCACCACATAGGCTAAATATTTATAATATATCTCAAGTTTTATAGAACATAAAATAAACAACCGATTATTTACAATAATATGGTGGTTTTGATGATAAACAGTAAGTTTTTCATCGTATTAACACCGTAATATATTAATGCTTTGTGGGTGTATTTTTTTAAGTTTAACAATTTTACTATTTCGCAATTTTTATCGACTTTTTCGTTTTTAAATACAGTAATACAAACATATTTTTGAACAAGAATGCGGCTCTTTTTCGATGGTTTTTTTTAATTTATGGAGCTGGTCTGGGTGACTGAGTTTGTTTGTAGCGAGTCCATTTATCGCATCCGATTCTGAAAAGAGAAATAGAAACAATTGTAAATAGCCAATTTACTAATAGATCAATTATAACATACTTGTAATCAATTGCTCCTCTAACTTGACCCATACCAAACTAGTCGGTATTGTATTTATCAGTTCGATTTGATGTATTAGATGTTGTGATAAACCAAGGATAACCCACGAAAAGTCTAAAGTGGGCTTAGGCCTATTTTCAGCGGGGTCATTCTGGTGGTCATTGGGCAGTATACTGGGAACCAACAGCTTAACGTCTCATCCAAAAGACGATGGAATTGTGTTACGACAAGAATATTTGAACCGGGTATCAATGGGTATCCATGGTATCAATTAGTTCAACTTATGGTGGTTCGACTTAGACGATATTGATTTGGGCGAATTTGACTGTAGGCCTTGGTATTATTATTGTTGGTTTTTGTTTCTGTTTGTTTTTTTTTTCATTTCATGATCAGCAAAAATGTCCTGTATGTTTGAGGAAGATCTTTTACTCTCTATCAAAGAAAGTAAGATACTGTAGGCCATCTCCTCTTTAAACTGTGCAACGAAATCTTAAAAACTTTGTTCAGAAAATTGATCATTTTTTTAACAACACGTGATATTGTTTTTCCCCTATTATAGCAGTATTTTAGCAACTATGAGACTGGTTTCTATAAAAAAAAAGATGAAATGGGCTATCATAGGATAATTTTCATTACTGTTCTATCATAAGTGCTATATTTGAGCCATAATGTTAGATTATTGTGTGGATTTTATTTTTATTTTTAGATAGACACTGGAAACGAATATGCATTTTTTTAAACAGTTTTTTATGTAATTACTAAAGCAGAAAGAGAAAGAATGCTGAAATTTTAGAACATTTTGACCTTTTTAAATTCTTTTTTATCTGTTTATTTGTTTGTTTCCCGGTGACTATTTGAAGGAGGCTCAGCCGTATAGTACCTATGTTAGCTTTTTTTTTGTAGATTATGTAAAAGGTAAACCAGTTTACCATGAATGGTTATGTCATGTTTTTTATTTTTTTGTCCTAGTTTACAATGTATTTAATTTTTACATGTTATTTACTGTATTTAGTATATGAATATTAGAAATAAAAAAATGGGTATGCATGGTTCAGCGTACAACCCTATTAAAACATAAATACTAGTTCAGACCTACCTATTGGATTCGGCATGGTCCCTACATGCATCTACACGATCCGTTCGAACCCACGTGGTCATCAGAACATCTTGACCGTCACATAAGAAGCACTGACCTGTCCAGCTAATGGTTGTTTCGCCATTGTCACGGACGACCGTGAAGCCCAATGTAGGAAAATCATAGACCTTTGATGCATACCCAACAACAAGCGTTGGAGCTGTAAGGAAAATACATAATGGTCAATAGACTATAGAAATAACTCCAGTACTTTAACTTAGATATCACAGCATGGCAATAGCCCGACATGTGTACAGTTATGTATTACGTTGCTTCAATAATAAAATAGCGTATACTTCCGATTTAGTCTGCATTTGGCTAGTTCTTATTGCAAAACGGACAACAAAATTATTACATTAGATTAATAACATTTTTCTGGCATCTCCACAAATTATAGTCTTTATCACCGGACTCGACAATATTCACAAATGTGAAAATTATTCATGGATATTTGTAGTTCATAAATCTCATTATTATGAGTTAATAAACATTTACGAACTCCCTCCTAAACATTATATATAACCGCCATCACCCCTCTGACAGTAGTTCATCAGGTATTTTGCGCCACTCCTATATACAATATTTTGTGTTGATTGTATGCATCTGATGTACTGTTCTATGCATATACTGTTGTGGACAGATGAAGATAGGGCAAGCTGCAAAGGGGTAAGTCACTGAATGTGTAACACCATGTTCGCAAATGCCTTAAACACTATTATGTGCGCTATAAATATAATTATTATTATTAACTCTATAATTTGTATCGTATATTCAAGTATTACATCATTCTACATACCTTGGTAACCAAGAGCAAGCTCATAGCTGGTGTGGTATTCTCCAAGCAGCATACCAGAGTCTGTGCGTACCAGCATTACTTCGTCACCTATGCCATTGTACCATGTCCCTTCCAGTGAACAATAGAGAACTAGAAGCAAACACAAATCAATTATTAGTGATTATATGATTACATAATATTAGTAATGGCATTTTGTGTCAAACATGGCTATACTAATTAAAGACCAGGTCTATCTTGTCATATTCCTGTCGGGATATACTAGTATATATAAATCGGCAAATATGAGCCAAGGGAACTACAATACCACATGGCATGGGCTTGTAAGTCTGCGGTTAAGGCACTTGCTCTCCTGTGCAAGTCCTCCTAGAGTTTCACGATCAAAACAAACACATTCCCCAAGACTCTGACGAAGTTACGCTGACAGCTTGATGAAACTGTCTTAAGCGTGAGTTTTATTGGAAAATTTTGGGGATTATTCACTAAATAACTGCATTTACTACACTGAAACCAAATTAAATGAAATTGTTTTAAATACAATACGAATTCGAACAGGCCTATCAAATAATAGTATACTGTAGTCACACAATATACTGTAATGTTTCACAAGTTCGTTCTTCTAGAATGTGGTCGGTATCATTATGTTTTCTCAATATCTCAAAACTAGGATTTTTGATATAATGCCTTCTTCCAATTTTGGGCAGAATATGAACATTAATATTTATAGTAATTTTAACAGTAATAAAACAAACACATTGACTTACTGTCTTCACAGTTTGTCCCTGAGTAGCCATCCCTGCAATCGCATGTATAGCGGCCCTCTAGGTCGTTACACGATCCTCCATTTTGACACGGTAGGCTAGAACATTCATTCACATCTGAAAAATAAAGTAAATTTTATATTTTACTATTGATGATGATTTAAGAAAATGTTGAAAGTAGGTTTTTGTAGGTGTAAGACTAAACATAGTTGAAGCCATTTAAACCAACACACTCATTGAGGATTTGGTGAATTTTATCGTGTAAAAACAAACAAAACGCTCTGTCAATGTGTGGACAGTTGTATAAAAATAGCAGCTCTAGCATCAACCTTTTACATCACATTATCACATTTTGTACAGCCTATGATACTCATAGTTATTAAGCGCATTAATCCCATTAATTAATAATATTTCATGTACTATCTTACCTTCTTCACAGCGTTGACCAGTCCATGCAGTGGTACAAACACAGCTATACGTGGTGCCTTGGTTGACACATGTACCGCTATTCTGACATGGCGAGCTCAGACAAGGATCTAGAGCTGAAATGAGTATAACAATAACACTAATTAATTCATGAATTATTTCATAATAGCTTATGTTGTTTTCAAGAGTGGAATATCATGATAATCACCTTTCTTCGTTTCATTGAAATTGCACGAACCAATCTCAGTATTGGTAGTATGCGTTGCGAGTAAATACCAGAACAAACTGACAAATGCAAGTATTTCCTAATGCGATTGTTCGGGCACCGTCGCGCCATCCATAAAAAAACAATTTCTCCTACACATTTCTTAACATGTTTGTCTTCATATTTCTTCTATGATCACACAATACAAATGTTTCTATTTGTTTATTTTCGATCATAAAATTGAAATATAGCAAATCGAGTGAGATTTCGGTAATACATAAACACAAATATGTACAGTATGAAATTGTAATAGGTAGTGTTAAAATGTAATATCACATTGAAAATTACAGTTTATCAGGTCAACCTCATGTAATTTCGATACATGTCATCATTACACTTCCGGAGTAATTTCTAGGTTAAAGTATATTTAATAAGTGATTGTAACTTACTAATCTCACAGTGTGTACCGGTCCACTGATTGAGACATTGACAAGAGTACCCATTGATACCATCAATACAAAATCCGCCATTTTGACACGGAGAGCTCTCACATTCATTGATGTCTGTAAATGTAAAAACAATAAATTAATTTTAAATAATAATAAAAAAATAAAACAATGAACGACTAGATGAGTTAACTTAATGGGTGACTAAATGACGAATAAGTGACTAACAGTATGAACGAAAGCTATAGTTAATGGTCTATAATATGTCAAAAGCATAATTCACACACTGCGACTGTCAAATCGGCTGTCTGAATAGAATGTGCCGCGCGTGGGTAAAACCTGCTTCAGACGACCTGGTGATCCAGGCTATCTTGTGTTTTGATGGGATTTTTAAGTAAGATCTATTCAAATAAGGCTTTAAAAATATGTATGTTGTCAAAGCCTGGACGACCCAAAATCTAAAAAAAATCAGGGACGGGCTGAACGTTTTTTTAAATTTTCATATCGCCATACGATTTGAAATAATTCAGAAAGTATCAAGGGATACATAAAGTTTTCGAAAAGTGAAGAAATATTTAAAGTTATCCCAAAACTTAACAATAAGAAGTTAAAAATGTTCTGATTATTGACAATACAGTAACAGTTGGCCAAACAAAAAATCTCAACCGACCAGCCGAGACAAGTTTTCTAAAATTGTATGTTATGAAACATAATTTTTAGGCCTAGGTCTAATAATTATTCTGCTGACGATATTCTATTTAAAACTTTATGTGTTCAAATTTCGTTCAGTGAAGTGTGGTCATAAATGTATACACGAAGGGAATTGTTAGTATGTATGAATGGTACAACGAGTCTTACTAATTTCACAGTTGGTTCCCTCGAAGCCTGCCAGACAGCTACACGTGTATTGGTTGACTGAATCCGTACAGATTCCACCATTCTGACACGCCATACTTGCACATTCGTTGATTTCTGGTTTAGAAATAAGATATAAATTAGTTAATATCATACATTGGAATTATTAAATAGTACCGTATCTTAACTATTTTAACAGTTAAATATTTTTGTTGAACTAGGAAGGCAGATCTATATCTAACTGTTTTAAGTGGTAGCTTCTTGAATTTCATAGATTGATCAAACTAATGTATATGTTCAGAGATGAATGTACGCATGTGTGAAAAGATTAGTAGTTTTAAGTGGTAGCTTCTTGAATTTCATAGATTGATCAAACTAATGTATATGTTCAGAGATGAATGTACGCATGTGTGAAAAGATTAGTATTGTGGGTCATATTTTAATTGTCTTACCAGTTTCACAAAGAACACCAGTATATCCTGGAACACATGTGCAGGTGTATCCGTTGATTAGATTATTGCACGTCGCACCATTTTGGCATGGCACGCTTACGCATTCGTTGTTGTCTACAGTAAAGAAAAAATGCAATATTATTATAAATATTTACACGTAATTTTCAAACGATGGTATGTTATATACCTCACTCTGTTTACCATTGTGTGCCTGGTGACCAATTTTGATATTTTACTTAGTGAGAGTCAAACAATAAAAAATCTAATCAATTAGAAAGTTTTCCCAAGGCAAATCTTGAATTGCGTTGGTTATTTATCGGTGTATTTATTCATGTTTATTTAATTAATTACTATGGGAAATATTTTGTCGTTGATAAAAGCGTGTTTACACGGAGAAAATTACTTTAGTTGACTTTCGTCGTGTAATCCACAGTGAAAGTTGATGTAGTTGACTTGCATCGTGTAAACACGTTGACAGAAGCATGTTCACACGGAGAAAGCTGGTGTAGTTGACTACCGTATAAACACGTTGGTAGAAGCGTGTTTACACGGTGAAGGTTACTTTATTTCGCTTACCAATTTCACACATAGCTCCAGAGAAACCTGGAAGACAGAAGCAAGTATAACCACTGACATTGTCAACACAGGATCCACCGTTAATACATGGAAAACTTGCACACTCGTTTACATCTGAAAAAAAACCCAAAAAAAAATTTTATAGTATATAATCATAAAGATTACAAAGTTATAAATGATATTATAGATTGTAAATTATATCATAGAGTTTTCATTATATACTACAAAAGTACTGAACACAATAGACATTCTATGAGCACGCACAGAATGACAGTATTAGACTCCACATTTTTCGAATTTTCAATATAGTCGCAGTGACACCTCTTATTGTCTCTTATATTAACATCCCAGACCATACTGGAAGAGTAGAGGCAGACACCGCTGTTCTGGTTAATTTTAGACAATGCTATTGTTACAGTCAGCGCAGAACAGCAATTCCCGAAGCGCGCCTCGTTGATGAATTCATTACAAAGCAAACAGTACGGGAAAACAGCCTTTTTGCAGTTAGAACCTGTCAAAACCACTTTTTCTTAAAAGAGATTCACATATTAATATTGCCTGTAAAGAATCAGACAAGCAAACCAAAACTGTTGATAACGGATTACTGTTCTTACTCTGTTCGCATGTAGGCCCTGACCATCCTGGAGCACATTGGCAGAAGAATTGGTTGATGCTGTCAGTACAAACACCGCCATTTTGACACGGTCCGCTTGCACATTCGTTTTCATCTGTAACACACAATAACAATAATCAATAAGTTAACTTTAAGGAACTATGTTTACGTACAACTAATAATAAGCACAACACACCACCTACAGGATGGTATCTGCATTCTGCTTACCAAAAAAGGTAAGGCGATCTAGGACTAAAAAAATGAGTCCCATCCTCCGACTGCGAGATTCGAATTAAGGCATGACTGAAGAGTGTCCAGTTGGCCTCTCTTCAAATATCCTGGTGCTAAATAAATGCTTGTAAAATACAACGTAGTTAAGAATAGCGCAACTACTGGAAGAGCAGAAGGAAACACCGCTGTTCTGGTTCATTTTAGACAATGATATTGTTGCCAATATGTCACATGTGAATTCAGACCAGTAGGTTGACTGTTACATGTTATTATCTTATTTAGTAAGATATTTTTATGAAACATAATATGATAAGCTTACGTACTTATTTCACAGTTGAGTCCGGTCCAGCCTGGCGAACATAAACAGAAGAATTGATTTGTTCCATCAAGACAGGTTCCACCATTCATACACGGGCCACTGGCACATTCATTGACGTCTGTAAAAAGACAAAAACAACATGATATCGATAGGGCAGTAAATAGCCACCGAAAGGAAGGGAATAGTTAATGTCCCCTTGTCATGGTGTAGTTAAGTCCCTGTATAAAGCGGAGATTAGTCACTGCTACCTGAACAATATGGCTCATTACAAGGTATTGCAGAGCTTGCACTTTAACGTTTTTATAACATGTCAAGTGTCAAGTTCTGTAGAAGTTCTAAAATGGTATGCATTTCCGTTGAGAACTGGGTTTTCTACAAAACAAATGAAATCTTGATATTCTACAAAACAAACTAAAATCTAAACTTTTACGAAAGTTATGATGGAGCTGAGAACTGTATTTCTAGAAAAAATAGAGCTGAAATCTTTATGCTCTACAAAAGACAAAGCTGAGATATGAGTTTTCTAGAAAAGACAGAGCTGAGATATAAGTTCCTAGACAAGATAGTGCTGAGGTACGGTATGTTTCTAGAAAACACAGGAGTGAAATATAAGTTTTCTACAAAGACAGGTCATAATATGAGGTCCCTACAAAATTGTACAATTTCAGCATAACCTGTATTATGTTTGTGTTGTTGTTTATTTTTACTAACTTACTATTCTCGCAGTAATCGCCTGTGAATCCTGCTGCACAGTTACATATGAATTCATCGATTCCATCAACACACGTTCCTGCATTCAAACAAGGTCCACTACCGCATTCATCGATATCTTAAATTTAATAAATATATATCTTTATTTTATACCATTAGGCTACGATTGTTAATAGCAAAATTATCAATTAAATAGGTGGTGATCTCTTCAACAAAGTATCTCATTTTTATTACCCGCGTTCCACTGAAGTGGGAAGAGGGTATTGCAATGAGCTCCGTATGTGTGTCTGTCTGTTCTTATGTCCGTCTATGTCCATATCTAAAAAAAAAACTATTGAGCCGATTTACTTCAAATTTTCAGATGATTTCAGAATCAACTGTATCTAGGTCCTCCCGAGGTTTGGCGCTGATCCGCCTTACCACATGAATTCTGGATTCTAATCTATTTGATTTTGTGTCTACTGCCCTCTCTTTTTAGTGACAAATTCCAAAGCATAGCATTTCTTGACCCTGAGGTATTAAAATAGCACATTCAGTAACTGGTCTTGACTCCAAGAACAGTTGGTTTATTTTATGGTGGCCTGCTGAATATAAATCGATCATTGATTATCATCAGTGTACAAGAATTTTTCTACCCTCACCCATGTGGGCATAGGGTAATTACATTGCAATGAGCTCTCTTTGCATGTATTTTTGTCTATCTTGCTGTCTTTCTGTCAGTGTGTCTCTCAGCATCTAGGCCTACATTTTTTACTGTATATTACCCTTTTTTATGAATAAAATTGTGCCCAGGCTCAGTGTTATAATTTTTACAGTAGCTAATTTCAGGCTCAAAATGTTATTTTGGTCTTGTTTTATGTACTATATTCAAATGCACACTATCATATTGTATGGATAGACCTAACCTGTTCCTTATAAAGGGGTCTGTTTATGTGTATGCCTGGTTCAAGTGGGAATTCATGTATTTTATTACAGCAGAAGCTGAGCTGGGTATTTTGTGTTATTCCCCGATAAAACTTCTGATTATATTACAGTACATCTGATAGCATTAATGGAGTAGATATTGAATTGATATAACCTTTTGAAAACATTATGTGATGAGCTTGATTTTTTGGTTTATTAAGTTCCCTTTAAAACAAAAAAATAATAATGTTTGAATATTTTTCAGCCTCAATTTGTTTTAATTTTGTTCTCACTTTTTGAGGAATTTGAGCCTCAGTGTTCTTATAAAATGTATTCTAAGAAAAAATGTTTATTAGGCATGTGGGCCATCTAAATTTGCTACTATAGTACAGATTACAGTAACAGATTTCAGACGACATGTTGGATAGAAAAACATAGGCGAGGGTGTAATCATTTACGATTGCTTGTTGTTTGTGGAAAAGGTTCAGACTGAATGCATCTTTAGGTATTTTATTTTTATGTTAAAACATTCGTATACAACAATAGTTCAGGCCAATAGTTGAATAGGTTTACACTAGACCTAAACAAATTTATCCCCTCGAATATATTGCATTTGTATTGTTTTATTGATAAACTTACTGTTTTCACAGTGTAGTCCATTATATCCGGGTACACAGACACATTGATATGAGTTGGTTCCATCGATACAAACACCGCCATTAAAACAAGGGTTACTCGAACATTCGTCCAGGTCTGAAAATAGTAATTTAAAAGGATTAAGTGTAAGATATTTACTAATGAGAATACGACTAAATTAGAAAAATAATGTATATTATACCTGAACGGAAAGAATATACGAATATAGAGCAGCCGAGAATTAAAGATAGGGGATGGAGTAACTGAAAGCATCAGTTTACTGATCATTAGAAGCATATAGGGCAAGGCATGGTAAAAACAACCAAGTTGTCGCACAGGAGGTTATTGAGAAATAAGCAAATAAAAAACAGGAAATATAAACAAATACAAAGTAATTTTTTTCTATTGTGTTTCATAAATTTGGTTACAGATTGGTTAGATAGATTGGTTATGATTTTAGAGTTTTTCAAATACCTCCCAAAAGTACATATTAATATATCTGTAACAAGGAAAAGATCAAATCATAATGGGAATCTGTAAGAACTTCAGTCGGTGGTTTCGGGTGGTAAAACTAGCCGTTGGTAAACTAGCCGAGCATCTTGAGTGGCCCAAGTTCAAAGCCGGTTCTGAATTTGACAAACCATACTAAATGTTACATAATTCCAACAATAGAATAAGATGTCAAGCGTCAGGTTTCCAGCTCATTGTATATATTTACTGTACTGTCATTGACACGCTCTATAAATCCTACTTACTAATCTCACAGTTGTTGCCCGCGAATCCTGACAGACAATCACACGTGTATCCATTGACGTCATCAATACAGGTTCCTCCATTCTGGCACGGAACGCTGGCACATTCAAAGTCATCTAATCGATAAAGAGAAATTTAATCAAATACTATAATCATTTAATGTTAAGTGTTTAATCTTACTACATCATCGTACGCTTTAGAAAATTGCTTTCGACATGGCTTATCGAGAAGTCATATCGACATCAAAATAAGTTATTACACATCGATAAATTGTGCTTATATATATGACTGAATCGGAATTCATGCATGCAGATCTATGAATACTTATCAGATGACCGATAAACCAAGAAAATCTAAGATATTTATATGGAGAATCGAGGTATGACATTAACTTACTAATTTCACAGAGAGTTCCTGAGAATCCAGGTGAACACTGGCAGATGAATCCATTCACCTGGTCTGAACAAACCCCACCATTAAGACAAGGTGCGCTACCACATTCATTGATATCTGAAACAACAAATAATACGATTATACAATTTTGAAGACGTTGTATGAAACAAATAATTACTAGAAAATTCAGCATCAAACCACTACACGTGCGAGAAGACCAATCAGACACGTTACCGCGTCAATAATATATAAAGCTTTGCATTATGTCTTATCGATGAAACACCAGACTTCTTGGATATTTTATTTTTCGTTTTCGCTAAATTAGTATAATACACAATCTACTAGACAGAGGATTAACGAAACCAATGTGTTGGTTTTCAAACCCAAGTTTTTCATACTTCTGAGACCTACTTAAATATATTAATAAATAAAAGCATAACGAATGTCTCGTAAATATCGCAGTAAAGCATTGTTGAATTTATTGATTAGAAAATGTTTCATATTAGTGCTCTAAGAAATATATTATTTTTACGTTTTTGGTAATTCAAATTAATTAATGTTCTTGTTCTTTTTAGCAATTATACAATTGGTTGTTAAAAATAGAGCAATGTAGAATACTTACTCTCTGTACAGGTGACCCCTGTCCACCCAGGTGCACACTGACATAAGTATCCATCTACCTGGTCTAAGCAAAATCCTCCGTTACGGCAAGGAGAACTCGCACACTCGTCAATGTCTTGAAAAAGAAATAAAAATCATTAAATTACATTACAATACTCAATATCATTGGTCATTGATATAATAATCTACTTGGTCGCATATTATGACCCTATTAATAAACTGACAAGGGTTTCTTTAATTAGAGATTGTTATTCTATTGAAAAAGTTGATAGAAAATAGAACAGTACTATGTGGTAGGATTTCCTTCTGTTGATAAACGTGTCAATATAATGATTAATTATTTCCATATAGCGTCCTCTATCTCGCTTCTCTACTTACTTATTTCACAGTTGGTTCCCGTCCAGCCTGCTGCGCAGTTGCAGAAGTAGCCATTGACGCCGTCAAGACAGGTTGCTCCATTAATACACGGCGAGCTTGCGCACTCGTTCACATCTGAAATAGAAGTTTAAAAAAATGTTAGAGCGTTAAAATAATCACAGATTCTATAAACTTAAGAAACTACCTGAACTAAAACCATACACTGCAATTACATATTGCACAAATTCGCCATTGATTAAAATGTCTTGATTATTTTGTCATCATACAGGAAATCGATGTGTTTATGCTACATTTTGTTCTATGCGTGTGCTGTGTGCGTTGACCTAGTATATACAATACTGAACGCAGGCGAATGAGATTTAATGAGTCCCAGTATGTGGTGGCCAGTTTCATTTTCACGCCGCCTCTTACCCTCCATGTATATTTCAGCCAACTGTGTGAGCCTAGAGCCGGTAATGATCCTGTAACATCGGCATGCTAGATAAAAAAATGTTCTAAACACTCGCTATCGTGATTATGTTTGCAAATACTTACTGACTTCACACTGTATTCCAACCCAGCCTGGAGCACACTGACATATGTACGAGTTAACGCCATCAATACAATTACCATCATTAAGACACGGAGCACTTCCACATTCATCAATATCTTTAAAAAAAACACGTTGAAATTACGAATTGTGATAAATATAATAGGAACGTCCATTAAATACTATTATAATAAATGTATAACTTTTGAAAAAACGACAGAAAAAAGGTGCGAAATTTCCAGGAGAAATGCTGGGTTAAAGTAACTTACTGTCTCCGCAATCAGGACCCGAAAATCCTTCCGAACACTGACAAGTATAAGCATTGATGCCATCTCGACAGGACCCGCCGTTTAGACAAGGACCGCTAGCACATTCATTCGTATCTAGTAAATAAACAGAAAATTAACGTTTAAATTTACATAAATAATAAGTAGATAATAGTTGTAAACAGCTCTAATGTTTTACTCCTTACATGTAACAATGTGGTAAAGCTAATTTTATTTTATTTTCATTTGCTATTTCGTGTCACATCCAACAGCGAGCTTACTTGCCACTTACAGTGTGGTGAGACCTACGTCATTCTATATTAAATTATAAGGCTTGGGGAATGACGCTGTTAGGTTGTGGGAAAGAACCTAGTGTATACCAGGTTTAAACCCTGAACCTCTGGATTGAAGGCAAGCATGTTAGCTACCAAGCTCTGAACTATATTTTGTTAATATTGAGTTTTCTTTTACAGCTTGGTATAATACTGAAACTTGTATATTAAATGTGATGTCCATTGTCGGGCTTTGCAGAAGTTTTATTATACGCTCAATTATTTAGAGGAAAATGGTTCTTATGCATTCATTTTCAGATGACGGATGCACTAAAGAAGCAATTAAAAACAACCTGGGTCATATACAGGTCAAAGAACAGAGTACATTCTTCAGAAAATAGTTGTGAATTCTCATCTTAGCGTAGTTTTTAGGCTCCAGCTGAAGAACCTGAACGCCATTGGAAACACACCTTTGGACTTAGAGTTATCGAGAAAGGACCGTATCAATGAGTACTTACTTATCTCGCAGTTTGTTCCGGTAAATCCAGGAGCACATTGACAGAAGTAACTATTAACTCCATCTATACAAAGACCTCCATTTTGACAAGGTAAACTCAAACATTCATTAATATCTGTAATGAAAATAATACTAAACATCATACTGAATGGGCATATGAAAATAATAATGAATATAACATTAAATAATATAATACTTTTAAGAAAATAATAATTCACATAATAATAAAAAATATAAGCCTAATAATCATAAAAAGAAAATAAAATTGTTTGAAATTATGTTGTACAAATCTACTTCCAATTCAACTCAATTTTAAACTTACTGTTTTCACACAATTCTCCATCAAATCCCGGAACACAAACACAAATGTAGGAGTTGATCTGATCAAGACATGTTCCGCCATTAGCACAAGGACTGCTTGTACACTCATTATCGTCTGCAAATTAGAAATAGATACATTAATTGAACGAGCCTAAACAGAACGTTAATATAACAGTGGTGGCGCCAGCGGGGGGCCGGGGGCAGGGCCCCTTGTCGGGGAAAGCTGGCCCCCATCGGGGAAGATTGATCACTTTCGTCGGGGAAAAGAAAATAAAAATATTGTATAAGTGACCCCAAAAAAATTGAAAATACATGTAAAACGGGCCAAAAAGGGGAAAATAACGTTTATTTTTTGTTTTTCTTTTGCTCATCAAAACCAAACGGGTAACCACGCCCACCCGGACTTTCCTCCCTGTCGGGGACTAAGGCCCCCTGTCGGGGACTATGCCCCCCCCGTCGGGGACCAT
>JAOTQE010073267.1:0-16670 GCA_025631205.1 Nesometra sesokonis
TTTATATGCTAAAAGCCACATTAGAGCCCATCAAAATGTCTCGTTTTCCAGATAAGCCTGTCATGGTTTCAAAGTTTGGACTTTCAAGCCAGCCTCCCTGTTCAAGTGAAGTGAGAAATTTTGACTGGGGGCCAGGGGTGCCGGCGAGGGCTCCTGGTCGGGGTCGAGGGGCCGAAGGGCCCGAAAAATTTTACGTTATTTTATGTGCTAAAAGCCACATTAGAGCCCATCAAAATGTCTCGTTTTCCAGATCAACATGTCTTGGTTTAGAAGTTCGGACTTTCGAGCGAAGCGAGCAATTTTGACTGGAAGAAAGGAAAAATTTGCGTTATTTTATATGCTAAAAGACACATTGGAGTACATCAAAATGTCCCGTTTTCAGGGGAACACAGAGGACCCCCGGTTGGGGTCTAGGGGCCGAAGGCCCCCAGAAAATTGTTCGTTATTTTAAACGCTAAAAGACGCATTAGAGTCCAACATTTAAATTTCTAGGTGCTGGAAATGACACTTAAAAAGTGAGGGGGCCCGGGCCCCTGCGGCCCCCCGGTAGCGCCGTCCCTGAAGTAAATCACATTTTATTATTTGAAATTTATTAGGGGGGTCACACAGACCTTGTGACCCACAAGATTTCACCAAGGGGGAGGGGTCACGTAACCCCCAGGACCCCCTTGGATCCACCACTGTTGTTATTTAAAACGTACATTCGCGTTCACTTGTATACTGACCGTAAGTTCGCCGATTCGGTTCAATGACCATGGGAGTGTTAAGTTATTCAATTACTTTGATTAGCTGTGCATTTTTTTTTTTGCTTCGTAAAAGATTGAAACATGGACCTATAAATTTAGATAGGTCCATGATTGAAACAATAGAGAAAAACTGAAGATTAAAAAAAACGAATGGGCGGTTCGGTAGAATGCGCTGGCGTACAATTGTTCGCGCGAATAAATTCGCCTAGTGGAAAACGACCTTTAGTGGTGGATAACAATGTTCTCAAACACATAACAAGCTCTCCTAAATGTAGTTTATTTTTTAAAAGTATTATTTCTATGACTGATGGATTGTAAGCCAGTTTATGCATACGCAAATAAGGCCAATTTTATGTCAGCCTTTTTAAATGAAAACTTATTAGAGCAACAATAGAAATAGGCCTACATAGGCCAAGGAGTTGTTCTCTTTTATATGTTGTAAATCATAAAAAGCTAAGAAATATTTCTTTCAATAAATATATTGTTTTACCCTAGTTTACTATTGCACACCTTAGTATATAAGACACTTCTGAATTTATCTAAAATAACGAACTTCTAAAGTTGGATGTAAATTTGTATCTTCTAGGGTAGTATTCCCCTTCGCCAACTTTACTAATTACTTTTCAGAAAAGTTTATTGACAATATAATCTAGTTCAACCGTTTACGTTTACAATAATTGAAGACAACATAACAATAGCACGATTATTTAACATTCAAGTTACTCCATGAATTGCATGTATCTCACATTCGACCATGTTCGGTGAGGTTAACAGCACTCTGACTTAACTCATTGAGCGGAAAACACTCTTGTATTGCATATAATAGAATTTGTTTCGAAACACCAACAAACGCACACACCCGTTAAAAATCTCAATCCAATAAGGATGCTATGCCATTTATTTATATAACCTTTACAGTTTAAATAATGATTGACTTTATTATATTTTGAAAAATACTTTGAACAACAACAAAAGTTTGAAAAGAATAATAAAATTCTTAAAAATTGCAAACTTTTCGGTGTATTCTCACATTAAAATTAATTTAATCACTAATAAATTGTCGTTTTTTTAAAACAAATTAGTGATCCAAAATTGTGAGATTTCTATACCTCTCTGCAAACCAGTAATCAAAGAAATGCCGTTTCTGTTTTATAGATATAAAACTTACTCTAGCCATGGAGGTATTGAAATACCTCCATGTTCCAACAGTGAATAAATAGATGACCAGAAATACCTAAAATGGCATTTTACCCTTTCTGTACAGAATTCAAATTACATTTGCAAATTATGTGTAGACCTGTTTTACGACATTACTTTAAGACTTACTCTGCAGTTTGGGACCAATGCTGAATTACGCACTATTAAATAGCGAATTTGGGCTTAAATTTGATATAATCAATTGTGTTGGGCTATAGTAGTGTTGATTCCGCAAGAGAGGATGCTCACAAAAAAAACCCCAAATATTTCACCATGCTTTCAAGTACTCCATATTCATTTAATATGAATACCTAATTGTCAAGCCTGCCAGCCTTTTCTTCTCCATCCACTGTTGTTTTTAAGAGTTACGAAATGGTTATGGTTATTTATATAGCGCAAAATATTGAGGTTATGCGCTTAAAACAAGTGAAATGAAAAAAAAGAATCAGTTGAAACTATATAGGTAAACGATGTTTGAAAACAGAAAGAGAGCGTGAATTACGAATAGGCAATGGTAAAGCGATCCATAACTTAGATGCAGCAAACTTGAAGGATATTTTTCCCCACATGACTTTAAGTGTTGGTCCGATGTTGACCTCAGAGTACGAGTACATGTTGAGGAACGAAATTGAAGGAGGTCAGATAAATATATATAAATACCAAATATTGGGGAAATTAATTATGGATGGACTTAAATACAAATAAAAGCATTGTAAAATTAGTGCGTTCCTTAACAGGTAACCAATGCAGATTTTGGAGAATAGGGGTGATGTGGCGAGATTTAGAAGATTTAGTGACAAGTCAAGTGAAGCTGCAACGTTCAAGGGTAGCTGAAGCTTACGAATTGAAGAATAAAACAAACCATGCAATACTTCAATGGTTATATTATTATATATACTTGAAGGTACGGTTATATTATCTTCAAGTTTACAACAAGTATTAATTCGACACCAAAATCACCACGTAATGATCATGGTATGTGTACGAATTACAGTATGACTTTTGAAGTAAAGTTACCCATTATTACCAAAATACAAAAAAATGTCAAATATTACAATAATACAATAGTAGATTGGATACACTATACACATCATTGAAGTGATGCTATTCCAATGAACGCACACACCTTGGCAATCATATCATTTATATTATTAAATAAATATTATCTATGTACCAATGATTCCATACTTCCAGTCAATAGATTTTCCCTGCTTTTAGTTATTCGTCCATCTGGGAAAACAAACATACGGCAGGCATCACAGACATCTTCTATTCCAAATTTCTTGGATACCTTAAATACATTTACACAGTCACGGGCAACCAAATTAATTTTTCCCGTATATAAATACGTAAGAAGTTTCCGGAAAACATCTGGCTTAAGTTTCGGAATATTTACTTCCAAAATACCGGCTCCATATTTTTCAGTCTCAAACAGTTTTGCAAAGAACGGACTGAATGATTCAAGCATTAGCCGATGACATAACAGTGTACTTGTGCTAAATCTCACCATTACCTCAGTAAATAATTCTTCATTTCGAAGTCGATTTAAACCACGAAGTAATTTTCTCGCGTGGTTTGGATCAGCAAAAGAAAATTCTTCAATGATTGTGTTACTTTTGGTCTGCTTTTGATCGTTTCCACACTCCCCGTCTAATCCGTCCTCGTCGTTTGAACTCACATATATTTTGGGGTTTTCAACCTGTTGTGGTTTATTGTAGTTACTTTCGAATACTACATCATCTGAATCACTAAGAAATCTGTTGTGGTCGGGATTTAAAGCGTTGTCTGCTGGTAGTAAACTAGCGACACTTATTGCACTATCGGATCGAAATCCAGAATCGAAACTACCTGGAGAAACAGTTCTTGGTGTATCTTCACATTTACATTTTGTTTCTGTTTGAGATGACGCGTCAATCATTTTTGGTTTTTGCGTTACTATCGGCTTAGACGTTGTAATTGAGCTCACAGATTTTTTTTCGCGCATTTTTGCAGATTTGGCCGCTACTGAGGTAACGTCTCTTCGACTTCGATTCCTGTCATTTGAATTTGGTACATTACGGCAACGATTGTTTGTTTCCGTTTTAGATGACGAATTCAACCGAGAATGCGAAGATGTCCGTTGATGTTCTTTTAACTGTTCACTTTTGTTGTGTCGTGAAGAATCATAAAGCTTAGTATTAGAAGACCATCTTTTTGGTTTATCATTTGTAGTACAGACTGAAGTGGTCTGTTTCGGACGTGAAAGATTGCTTAGTCGACTTGCAGAAGATGATCGTTTTTTCATTCGCAATGGGGTTTCTTTGTTAATAGTCAATTCATTGCTCTTGTCCAACAGTTTCCTACCGTCAGGAGTACGTGCCCTACTTCTGACTGTCTCCGAAACTACAGGACGCGATCGTGTCGACGAACGTTTACGATACCGCCCGAGATGTTTTCGACAGGCATCGATAACCGAGCTGAATTGTAGAATGTTAGCTGCTTCACTCAGAGCTGCTACTTTCTTTTTAGGTAATGTTAACTCTGAGGTATAAGCATAATCAATCAATGCAAAGAGTACCTCCGGGTCAATACCACTTAGTTCTATGTATTCAGTTCGTACCTTTTGCGTTGAACTAGTCAAAATATCAAAGAAATAGCTACTGACAGAGGACAACACAACTCGATGGCAATGTATCTCAAATGAATTGATCTTGATGATTAGATCTGTACCTCTCTGTTCGTTTTTACAAATTCTAAACACTTCTAATACCTTATCGGCATGGTCGATGTTAATAAAATCCTCTCCTAGGCAAGACGACGGCATTAGGAGGCGATTTGTTGGGTTTGCGGACCTCCAAGCAGATTGTGGTTTGAAATCAGGAGCGATAGATTCGACTGAATCAGGTTGTGAAATTGGTGATTCTTGAAGCGCTACAGAAATATCTGAGGGGTAATCAGAACCGAGAGAGTATACTGAATCGTTTGCCGCTGTATCCTCTGCAGCAGATGACTCACTCGTGGACTCCATGGTGATGTATATGAAATACTCTTAGTATCTTGTGATATCCTGTAAAAATAAAACAAATAAATCTGGTTTTATTTTCAAAATACAAATTTATAGCATCACTGCAAAGCGGCCAACTTACATACATCTTTTGCGTAGGAGCATGAATACATGTACATACATGTCAACATTCCTATCCTTTGCGTAGGAGCTTATGAATTGTTGACTAGTTACGCTCTCTAGAGTGTTCTTGTTTACTGATTTGGTCATTCACAATTTAAAATCATGAGAATATAACATGGATACAACATGGATACAAAAAGTAACGTAAGTATGGGAACTGGGTCACCCAAAATGAGCTAAAGCTAAATCGTAGCTATGACCCAACCCCAAGTCAACATGTAACTGTATAATCAAATTTTTAAATCTGTGATATTCTGTTCCCCACATACACTATAGGCTATATCGAACCCATCAATCTGTATGAAAAACGTCAATTTGTGTTCAAAAGACAAAACCTATCACGAATAAAATAAAATACACAAAGCATTATAGTTTTACTTCTATATTCTTCCTGTACCATCATCATTGACTAGAAAGGAAATGTTTCACAGCCAATATGAAGGTGATCAGCTGTCATTTTTAAGTTTCAAGTTTCCCCTTAATTCCCAGGATTCCTATTGTATCCGGTCGTTTTTACTTTTACGTCTAGTTAGGGAGAACCAGATAAACTATAGGAATAAGCCTAATATTCCTTGAAACCGTTTGTTTATAGTAAGCATACATTCTGAGAGTGTGTTACTATCTGCTCATCAGATGGGCCTAATGTACTCCCGCACTTTACCTCGAATACTATAACATTTTTATTTCATTGACTTGACACTTTGCTTTAATTGTGTTAATAATTTAGCACTCTTTTGCAATTTACAAAAAGTTAAGTTACAAAAATCAAATGTAAAACAAGAATTAGGCCTATGCATTTGTAGTAGGTCTATACATTGTCAATCAAATTAGGGAACGGTGACAATTGATTTTATGTCAGATTATGCTATCATTTTGCGTCCAAAATAAATTACAATCTGAAAGAAACGCAAAATTAAAAGCCGTCAAAAAATAAAGACTAACTAAGCACGGTACTGTAGCCTCAATCGGTTGGATTTGGTGTTCGTCTTGTCACACAACCCTAAATTCGACTTGCCTATCAAAAATACCGGTATATTTTCGTTGAACAGTAAACCATTATATTTATAACAAATCATAACAAATTACTCAAAAAATAGGCGACTTTAGCGAAATATCTAATTTACCTTTGAATAAATAATTCTTGATGACAACTGACAACTAACTATTTAGTAGATGACAATAACAACACAGGAGGCGAACTACATACAATAAACTTACGGAAGGAAAAGAACTATATAGAGCACATCGGAAACCACACTCAGAACTAAACACAAATTAACAACCAATACCAGTACTGGAACTTCTCACATGGTATTGCATAGAATTATGGTTAGCTATGCTATTGACAATCTGTAATAGACAGTTATTAAAGTTTCATTTCCTTTGTTATTTGCGTTGCTTACGATTTTCCGGACAAGCTTTTATTAGTCCAAAAAATGTATTGCCCTTTACCGACTGCCCCTAAAAATTGAAAATCAGGGTCAAAGTTTTTTTTTTGTATTTCGAAAAATACTTATAGACTGAAAATAAAAATAAAATATCATTCATATATTAAAAATACCAAATAATTGAAGCGTCTCTGTCAATTTCGTATTATAAGTGGAAATATTAATGAGTTTTATGTGGTTAAGTTTGGCAAAGTCAACAAAAGTAGCCCAAGATGGCCCAGGTAACTACGGTCCTCTATAAGAAAACGGCCTTCCTTCTTGAGCTATTCCTTGTTCCTCTATTGTCGTACAAAATGTCACATAAATGCGGCTATTGTAAATGATGTTATATCATGAGGAATGATATACTAGACCAAACCTACGAGTAAAATAACAGAAAGCACTGCGTAAAAACAAATAAAAAAACGTAGCGTCTTGTATTGTTGATGCCGCGCGCTGCTGAAAAGACAGCGATATACTGCAGTAAATACTTCTTGTCAGTTTTATTCAAAACTCTCTAGTTTTTAGTCAGGGAGCGGGCATAAATTTAGATATCAAAGTCATTACCATTTAAAATTCAATACTTGTCCTCATTCTTTTTTGTGTTTTAGAGCATGTTGTATACAACTATTAAAATTACAGTCCCGATTAACAGTGGGAAAATTTAATTGAGTGCAATTTGAAAATTAGAGCAGGTCGAGGCTTAGGCCTATGTCTATGTATAGGGTGAGTTAATAAAAAAATATAAATACGGTTACTGTTAACTTGTTACATCCATAGGCCTACACTAGTTTGACAAACAATATGACTGATTATTACAAAACGAAGTTTCTCTGTGGTATCTTACCTTGATTATTTGCCATTGCCGAATCAAATATTGCCAACAGATAAAATAAATTAAATTAATCTGCCTTATTCTACCAGTCCGTTACTAGCAGAGCAACCGTTTGAAATGGTACAGAGTGAACAGGTAGCTTAGATCATAGCGGATAACTAACATCAGTATGAAAGGGACGGCTCTACACATAAGTATATAATGTCGTTCCTACTAGTGTATTTCATCAGTGACTGAATTTGCATGTGGTATTAATAAATCATGTATTTTTCTACATACCTGACAAACAGAATCAATTAGTACAGCGCAAAAGTTAATCCATTAAGTGTAGATACTTGATGCACAGCCAACATTGTTCAGCTTTCGTAATATCAAAGCCTCCTCATGCCGCGATCCACGTAGGCGAAGTTGGCATTCCGCACTGAACGTATTCTAAATTATAATAATGAACAAAATTAAACCTAATCATTTTTCTTATAATATTTATGAAAGAATAAATTTTATGCCAATACAAACAACAATGTTAAAACACATGATATAATTAGCGGTCACAGGATGATTTAACGGCTAGGGGCGGCTTAGTTCCCCCGGGTTATACATGCATTTTAGCGCATTATTTTATTTTAAAGTTTTTTTCTAGATCCCCTCACCTTTGAAAACAAACTACCACTGAAAATAGCTGGTTCATGGGTTTATCCAGAAATTGGAGAAGGATGCGCAACCAAAAAACTTTATTTCTCCTATTTACATTTTACGTTTTATAGTGGTACGGTTAACTTCTTCTTGCTTCTGACAAACTTCCTTTTTCTCTGAAAGGGAGTGTTCATTTCCTTTGAAGGGGGTTGGGGAGGGGGATAATTTATTTTTTATACCTCCCAAGGGGATGATCTAGCACCCTAAGCACCCCACTGGATACGCCACTGTGGTTTTAGAAAAGGGCGATGAACTTATAATCAAATTAAAACCTGAGAAACCTAATGGAAAAACCTCATGAACTTCAACAAACCATCTTACTTTGTTTCGTAGCTTTCGATTGCGTCCAACACCAAAGATATGGAAATCAAGGATGAAATGAGTTTCTCTTCACATGTGATTTTTAATCAGAACACCGTATCAAGGTTAAGAAGCCACAATAAGAACAGAAAGTGGAGACGGTAATTGGTTCTCAATTGGTCAAGGAGTGCGTCAAAGCTGTATCATTTCCCTGCGACATCTACGTGGAATACATCACAGGAAAGCGCTAGATTGCTTTGTATGACAGGTATGAATTGGAGGTTGACAGATTTCAAGTCTTAGATATGCAGATGGCACAACATCAGAAGAACTACAAGACCTGATTAGTAGAGTCAAACAAACAAGCAAGGGATATGGACTGTCTCTTAATGTAAAAAAAAACAAAAGCTGTCACATGTTGCAAGTCGAAGACGAGACAATAGAAGAAGTAAGCATTTCTATGTAAATGGTGTTTTCATTGAAAAAATGTAACTAGAACCATATCTCAGTAACTACTAAATGTAGGAACCAGTGGCGGTGGAGGGGGATGCTACAGATCCTCCGTCGGGGGACCTTTCCCCCTCCCCCGTCGGGGAAAATTATTCAAATCCGCATTCAATTTATCTTCTGATTTCAATTCTTTATTTCTTAAACTTGAAGAATCTATCTAGTAAATCTAAACATGAATGGCTACACTCAAACATAAAAGCTCTAAGAAAACTTTCATTATTTTCTTTCTTTCTAAATTCTATATTCTCAAACCTGAAATTTCTTTCTCTCGGAATCGGCGCCTCCATTATTCTCCTCTCTCAATCTGTAAGAACCCTTGGTGCTATCTTTGATCAGCAAATAACCTTTAACAATCATATAAATTTGTATATTTTATATTATATATATATATATTATATATGTAAATTTTCACATCCGTAATATCAGCAGTATTAAAAAAACATCTCAATCTTACTGCTTCCCAATTATCCATGCTTGTTTTATCGTTTTATCTAAACTTGATTATTGCAACTCCTTACTGTTTCATCTTCCAGCATATCCAGTAAAGCGTCTTCAATTAATCCAAAACAATACAGCCCGTGTCTGCACTAGGATACAGTCACATTACCCCATTATTCGTACACTCCACTGGCTTCCTATCCACAAGCGCATTAAATTCACAATACTTCTGCTACCTTTAAAGCTATCAACTTAAACTTCTCACATATCTTATCAAACTTCTTCCTCGTTATTGCCCGTCTCGCCAGCTTTGATCTGCTTCCCAAAACCTCTTCTCTGTTCTCTGTTCCACCATTTAAGAATGACTTACGGAGCACCTTTACATCCGCCGCTGCTCGTTTCTAGAACAATTTACGGTACCTCTCTCTGTGATATCGTCGACTTCTATCACTGAATTTTCACCAAATCTTCTTTGAAAACTCACTTCCACTGTTTGTTGTTTGGAACTGGCGCACTACGAAGTTCGCACTAATATTATGATTTACAATAATGGAAATGTTTACTAAAAATGACTGAAAATAGTATTTTTGAGAGTTGACCACGGTTTTTAACAATATTCCATTATCTTCACAGATTATTGAAAGAATTCTGGAGTCGTATTGCAAATAGACTACGTATTCCATACAAGTTTAATTAGATCTCTAGAAGGATTATGAGAGGTGGAAATTAATGGAGGAAAAAAGAGGTGCATCAACAACATCATCAAGTAAAGATAAAGGTGTAGATATGACCCTTGACCTTATCTGCTTAACAGCACGGCATCTAACGGAAAGGTTTAATTAGAAATTACTGGAAATACGGTAGTATTTTTGACGTTTTACCCGAGTTTAACCATTATAACAATATTTTCACAACCATTTGTCGTCAGATTTGATATTTCATTTAAATTGTTTAGTACATGCATGTTCTATACATAATAATGAACAAGCAGTACTGTACACTGCCAAAGACATCAGGAGCTAGCAGCCAATATACACATGCTATAGAAATCAACGCACGGGTACTGCTCAAGAGCAATGGTGGATCCAGGCATTTTTGAAGAGGGGCGGAAACATGTCATTATGTCAGACCAGGTGTTGTTGCGTCCACGGTTTTCAATCTGGAAAGCAAAAAACTCGCCATTTTCAATACTTTGCCTACATTTGCCCAGGAGAGCTACGGTAAATCGCGGTGTTTATGGTGTTATGTTTTGTTAACATCTGAACGGGGGTCACGCCCCCGACACCTTCTCACCGCCAAATACGCCACTGCAAGCGGACGCCCCACAAAACAAACGTAGACATCTTGAAACAGGATTTAGGAACAGAAAGTGTAGTGGAACTTTGTATACGGAGAGTCATGGTTACTGGCGACAATGTATGAAGGCTCGTATGAGGACGACATCTTTACATTGTTTTAATAATATATAAGCAACCATTGATCACAGATTTTTCTTTGAATTTTTCAGAATGGGTGTTTTTATTTGATTCAATGGTCAAGGTTTACCAAAAAATGACACTTGTATAACATAACTTTCATAAACCTCTATCATAACACATAAAAATGTATTCAAGGTAGCCAATTCGTGTAACTGCATTCCATTAATATTCATGAATTGGTATTTAAACAATAGAGAAAAAGATTATCGTCATTAATCTTGAATTGTTAAGAACACATTAATCTTACACAATGCACTTATATTTGGTGAAGATGGAGGCATGATTTTGGCATTTTAGTGTTGTTAGCCATTGATTGGCATAATACAAAGTCTCTATGCGCTTTCACAAGTGTCTTTTAAAAAAGAGAACAAAACAGAAAAGAAAACAGAAAAAATATGAACCTGAGGCTACTACTATAGTGTTTAATCAAATTTTTCTGTGCCTAACTACTGTATCTGAGGGTGAGAAACCGGGAAGGGCTTTGGAGATTAAATATACTAGAGGTAGAAAGGTTGAAAGAATTTAAGACTTGTCAACCTTGTGAAACATTTGTAAAACATTTTAACTGAGGTCTGATATACCATACCGGTTTTTAAGTTGGGACCAAGATTGCTGACTTCCTTCCTTTTTTCTAATAGTGACATAGTCATACTTAAATTGCATTAAATTTAGACCTGATAAGCAAATTAATGTTTAAGAGGGCCATTCCGAGCATCCTAAAGAGCTTTAAAAATGTTCGAACTGCAACCATGAAATTCCATATTACTCTAAATTTTCTGCACATCATCACTATCCGGTCGGTGGTGGAGGAGGTGGTTTTGACTCCATAATTGTTCCCTTCCAGATCTCATGGATATAGGACAACCGTAAGCCTTTGAACTCAGAGTGTGTATTTTGTCGGTGACATGTACAATGTTGTCAACAATTTCTCATTACATGCTGTGTGAGTGTCCGACGCTTATTAAAATACATACTTCCACTTTTTAGATGCTACTTAAGAACATTCAACCATCATGTTTAAAAAAAATGGTGTTTGGGATGCCCTCTCCACCCTGCACAACCCACCCCATCTATCTCAATGGGTTCAAAACTCAAACACCCCCACCTCCGCATACACGCGTTTTTACGCTCCTAGTGCAAACCGTGAGTTACTGCCATGGCCATACAAATTGAGTGCTTTTTTGTTCGATGTCTGCCAGGCCCGTAGATACAGGTGAGGGAGGGGGTTCGGGTCCCTCCTCCACCATTCGATAGCGAACCCCTCAATTTGCAGGCGCATCCAAAGTGTGGGGGCCGGCGGGAAGGGGAGAGAACGACCCGGGTCCCTCTTTTGGGATAATATTTTTTTCTCTCAGATACCCTAAAAACGTATGTATTGTGAAAAATTGTACAGCGGAAGACTCTAGAGCACCTAGACACACCAATTATCATGAATTCAGCTTTATGGCACCGGGCCCCACTCTATCCTGCTCTGCTTGATCCTCCCCCGATTTGCAACCATTTTGGTGTCCCCGCCACTCTGGTTAAAAAAAAACTTCTAGAGATCTACTTTCCATGCCATTCTAAAAAAAATCTCAGTTGGGCTGATCCAACTGATGGAAGGTCGTTTTTCAGACGAATTTATTCAACCGAACAAAAAGCGAACGTTTGTTTCCGAACATCTCGAGGTGCATTATTCCAAAATGTTTGCACGTCAGCCCCCAACATTGGTGAGACTGAGGTAAGTGTGACCTCTTAAGCTTCACTTTCACCTCTTCCAAACTGAATGGATCTTTCTCTACCATTCTGTTTCACAAGTTGCACTTCAAGACCACTCCACGACCAAGGGGCACGGTCATGATGGAATGGAAGGGGGAGGGTGTCAGACTTGTGAGCGAACCTAGCATTTTAGGATGGAGGCCAGGGTCCACCAAGGGCCCCCGGTCGAGGTCCAGGGGCCCAAGACCCCGGAAAATGTGTTATTACTAATTATTCTACACACTAAAATACATTACATTCCATCAAAATATTCCGTTTTCCCAATCAGCCTGCCTTATAGTTTTGAACTGGAAAGAAAAAGAGGCGACGTAAATAACACTCGAATACATTTAATAAGTTTAAATGTCACAATTCAATTTTGAAGGGGAAAAAACAACAGAACTAAGATGCGATATTTAAAAATATACACCTTTAAATGTTCGGAAATGCCACACTATAACAAGTGGTTGATTGAAGTCCAAGCCCTATTATTAAATATGTAAAGCTCTTCGGTTGGAGCTGGTTTATTATAGACCATCACTTTTAATGTGGGACCTCTAAAGCTTATAACCACAATTGTTTGAAGGGTGTTCCTTGGGCAGGAGCGTGGTGCAGGAGCGTTTAACATACCTCAGCCTTGTCATGATAATGGCTGAGGCATTACGAAAATTTTCGAACATCTTACTTCTAGATGCTCGGAAGTGGCACTCTTACACACACTAAAATCATTAATGTGTTTCGATTTAACACAATTGAAGTATGAATATGTCTTTAATTGAAGATAATAACCGTCATTTCAGTTCCATCAAAATTGCTAGGCTGAGATACGAACATTTTAGAATGTGACACCTCTAGATGATCATAAATTATGGTCTTTTGTATTGAAAATACTTTTTGAAATGTAAAAAATTAACGCGATTTGAGGTATGACTATGTAACCATTTGAATGAAAGATAAAACAATGTTTGGTGCTGAAATGGGAAATCTTTAGAATAATGAGACGTAGTCGTTAGGAGCTTGAAGGATCACAATTTAACCCAATTGAGGCATGATTTGGTATAAAAAAGAAAACACTAACCTCTGCAGCTTTATCATGATAGGCCGAAGTGAGGAAATACATAAAATGTAGAATCACTGACATACAGAATTGACACTATTTTCAATTTAATTTCACGATTGGAGGACTGCGGGAAAGTTCACTAGAAGGTGTTACTATAAAAAGAAGTTCACCTGAACCACTAAAAACCCAACTGAGGGGTTGCCTCCGGACCACTCCCCCAACTCGCTGGGAATCTGAGATAATTACAGTATACACATGTCACTCCAAGATGCTAAATGTAATAAGTACGGACTTTTTGAGTGACTTTTATACAGACATGTGAAAAACTGTTGAAATCGATTTTGCGAAGTTGAGTACCAGTCTGCATTATTAACGATGGCTGGTCCAAATTCATGCAATAGGCCCTACTATATTTCTTCACATTATCAATTTTTCACATTATCAATCTTACTAGAAAAATGATTTTTCCCATTTTTTTTGGTTAGATGTGGCCTCATTAACTCATGAAATTTATAGTTATGATATAGGACATATCTGATTTATCATGACCAACCTAAATTTTGACGATTTGTATTTTGACATACGAATAACGCGTTGTCTCGATGAACATGCTTTGAATATTCAACAGCTGCATATTAAACGTGCCGAAACCTCATTATTCATGGTCTTGTGGTCGGTCCGATCTAACAAAAAGAATTCTGTTTTGATATCAGATGCTGCGTGAAATTGCCAGTAAACACATCATTAGTTACACCAACCAGTATCTTTATCTACGTCTAATGGAAATAATCTGTCAAAACAGACCGTCTAACAAAGACAACAAATTAAATTATTCGAGTGTAGAATATAGTATTGAACGATAGCCATCTGAGCCAGCTCCGTACTCTAAAATCCTAATCTGAACAGACGTCAATTTGATGACTCGAACTCTGATTCATTGAGAGCTGATTCCCGATAATCTCGCAGCCAATACTCGATCAATATGTTCTATCAATGATTAACAACGATTCCCTTATTTCAGGCATTTTGCCCTGTGCAACATCCACACCCCAAGCGCACGGCTGCCAGTGTAACAATACGGTTTATTACCACAACTTTAAATTTCCCCATCACATCAGCAATATTATGCATTCAACGTCGCAATCAGAAAATCAGGCAACGATAAGATGAGGTATGATTTTGTTTTCGAAGAAAAACAGAGAGGCATAACAGAATGAGAGACTCCCATAGGCCTAATATTACGTATACCGCGCTATGTAAAATGTGGTAACATAAATACAAACAAATTAATTAGCCGAGTCCTATGCATAATGCTATAAGTACTACAATGACAGTGGCCATATGGAGTGATTTCAGCTATAAACACTATCCGATGCCCCATTATGAATCACGTTAATTTCAAATTTTAATAGTAAACCACGTTATTTCACTGTTCCCGAAATAAACAAAGTAGTCATAATTTCGCACAACTAATGTAGGTCTATATTCATTAATCAGGTATCGTACGTGATACAACGATGAAAATATGTAAGCCTACACCATTTGAATAATCATCATCATCATCATCATCTTCATCGTCAGCATCATCATCGTCATCATTATCATCATAATGATAACATTATTATTATTATTATTATTATTATCATTATTATTATATTATTATTATTATATCAGTAGTTATAATATATTACATGTATATTAATATAATTATTTACATTAGTTATTATAATACGCCTACCGATGATGATGTTGACGACAATATTATGAAGACCTTAATGCACGTACCTGTAATTATGTTATTTAAGTACATCCATCTAGAGCTAGCTGTCATATACGAATTGTAGGCCCAAATCAACCCTCCTGTATTTAGATAACAGACGCTAGACTATGGCCATGCTAGCCGCATGAGTCATTATCATTTTGTCACTTCACCTTTAGTCAATACCTCAGCTTATGGTAGGATGCCCTCTGTCGACTAATGTTAATGTTTTAATTATATTAATATTCAACAATATTGATGGCAACACGGTTGCATAATAGCGCTCGCCGAAGAATAATTATGAATTTAATAACGCATGAAAGACACAGAATCAAATGGAACAAAGTCAATGCAAATGACGGACACGTAATCTGCAGGCGAATACGTCCATCGTTTGCACTGGTTTTTATGAATGAAAACGAAAAGAGATAAATTCGCGGCACTAAATATGTGGCGGACACAGGGGTGTTGTCCTAGTTGCCCTGGCAACACCCTTAATTTCATAATTTTGTTTTCATAACATACAAAATTGGAATAAAATATTGCATGGTGGAACTACCAAATTTAATTTCATTGTATACTGAAATTTCCGGGGCTGACAGAGAATGATTTGTGTGCGAATTTAACCGCTTAGCTGCGACTATTAGTCAACAGTGGCGGATCTACAGGAATGTGTGGAGGGGGTGGCTGGGATTGATACGTAGGATGGATGGGTTACAGAAACAATGTAATAAAGAACCATGGTATAAAATAATCCAGGGTGTAGTTAACCTCTTTGGTGCACTTTTTGTTGCACTCGACTTCACAACAGCAATAAGCGGTACATTTCAACCAGTACGAACGGGCTCGCACGTTAATGAAAAAAATGGACGGAAACACAAAAAATTCTCAACTTGAGAGCTATTGGAGAAACTGAGCGGGGCCCGGTTTGGAAGTTAAAGAGGTTTCCCCTGTCAAAAACCAGAAATTGTTTAAAAAAACATGACCGCTAAATGGTCTTAAATGGCATCTGGTTTAGCTTAAATATTGTATTTTTACTAGCGTCAAGCACTTACGCTGCATCCAGAAATGTTATGAGCAAAATTGTTGACAATGCATGGCACAGAAAGTATATAATGAGTACAGAGGCGTGTGATCTATCCAAGGTTTTGAGAATGGAAACCCAGGGGTGGATCCAGGATTTTGTGGAGGGTGTTCGAATGTAAAAGTGTAAAAAAAGGTGGTGTGGGGGACCCTCTTCCTCTTCTGAAAAAAAATCTTTCTTAGCTGCCCGGAAATGGGCCCTCCTGAAGTCTGAAGTGTCTGTTCGAGTTTTCACTTCAAT